>CAUYTI010052004.1:0-68382 GCA_963575145.1 Galago senegalensis | reverse complement strand
GTGGGAGGGTAACCGGAAAGATCACCTATATTTCTGTCTAACAAGGGTACAAGTGAACTTTTCTAGAACTAGAATGTAAATGTTTTGACACAATGACTATGCAAATGACATGAAATTTATGTGAACCACCTTGATGAAAGTATTTCAAAATGTGTGTGAAAACACTACACTGTACCCCATGTTTGTATTGATGTATACAGCTATCATTTAATTAAAAAAATTACAAAAAAAATAAAATAACTAAAGTCAGTAAAATAATAAAATTCTAAAATGAAATTTATGTGTCAAATTTGTGATACAACATGTGTTATGATGGGCTTATCAGGGAGGAGAGGCCGTTGTCACTTGAGTCTTTAGAAAAAGTTTCAAGAAAGAGATGGGATTTTGAATGGCCTTATATATGCTAATAGGATTCCCATAGGAGAAATATTAATTGAACTGTCCAACTGGGAGGAAGCATTGGTTCATACAGTATACTCCAAATAACATTAGCAGGCAGACTTGCTAAAATGTGGCAAGATTTTCCACATTTAGAGAAAAGAAGAGAGGATTGTCTAAGCTAAAGATGCAACTGGCAGGAATAGTTGCAGTGTCTGTGGAGGGTATTAAGAGCCTGGTGCAGGGACGTATGAATGAAGGGAGTGTTGTGAATGTTTCAGGACTGAACTTGGTCTAAGAGAAAGTGGAGAACCATTGTGATTTTCTTTTCTTCATAGAAAATGATGTAAAAAATGTCCCTCATTTCTAGATTCATCAGAAAGGAACATGTTCTACAATCTTACCCTAATACAGAGTTTGATTTTAAATCTGTTCCTAATTTCTGAATGGCATGGTTGGAAACTAGTTGTATGTCTTATTGTAACAAGTCTGAGCATCTCTGTCACCTGGACTGATCTTTCCTTTTGGGTCAGGGGATGACACACATATTACATGTCACTTTAATTTTGAAAATCTGTCACATTGATTTGGCTACAGGTGGATCAATTCAGTTGACCACATTTTACACATTTCAGAAAATCAGTTATTATAGTGGCATGTAAATGAAATCTAAATTTTTGCCTCAGGATCATTGAGTTCAGCAAAGACTTCCGAGAACTGTTGGCCTAATCACTAATTTGCTTTCAACCATTGGACTTAGGAGGATTTATTCAGATAAAACTATGGGAACTGTGCTGAGAGTAATACCGATAGATTAAGATGGAAAAATAATGATTGCTCTTAAGATTCCTAATGTTGGCCAGAATTATGACTGGTCAGCATTAAACAAGCTATTCCAAAGTAAGAAATAATTCATTTCTCTAACTCTTGACTTAACATGAAGGGATACTGCAGACCTCTGAGTTCACATACAGATTGGTTTACATTCAGCAAAAATATTTGCATGTCAGGAATTGATAATTACATGAATGAGTCCATAATTTCTCACCTATAAAAGATACTGGAGGATACTCGACTTCCTAAATATTGTTGGGTTTAGGAGAAAATCAATATCAATGTCCACTTAAGACCTGACATAACACTTTATGCTGTTTTCTAATTTGAGAGTTTACATATTTTTTGTTGTTATTTTCTTCAAAATTGACCATGAGGCAAGCTGTACAGGTTTTGCAGCTGGTGTCATAAGTAGGGGCTCGGCTGAAATAAAACAAAATTGGAAAGCTTTCCCACAGGGCTGCAATAGTAAGGGTTGGTCATTAATATATTTTTCTTCAAATGCCTATATTGAACTTTCTCTGACATCAAACTCTATATTGCTGGGTATTTTAAGTTGTTTATCCAGAATCTGACATGCTTTAACCTACATGGTTCTGGTGATAATTGCTGGATTTCCAAATTAATAGGAAAACTGGCACAATACTATATAATATCAGAGTTTTTTATTTGGGAGGTGCCAATTTTCTGTAATTAGGGAAAATTACTAATTATCACTGGAACTACTCATTAATATTTGGAGGAAGATAAAAATTAATAGAAATGCATTTTTAGTGGCTAGAATTTTGAAAGGTCACCTGCTATTGTGACTTTGATGAATCTAGCTCTTTGTATCTTATCAAACAAACGGGCACTTGTAAGGAAAGTGGACGTAGCATGATTTCCCCAAACATTGTCATAGAATGTTTAAAATGAAAGATTTATGTATCACTTAACTAATACTTAAACTGTTCAAGTGAAAATTAAGAAAGTCTCATATTAATCACTTAATACCAGTACCATTTTATGGGGTCAAAGTGCCCTAGATTTATTAAATGGAGGTCACAGTGCTCCACATTTATTTAGTAATATGAAAAGAGACATTTATTTGTGAGCTTTGCCTACAAGAATGCTAATTATTACTATTATGTGACATATTTTAGGAATATGATAAGCTTATGGGCAATGGCGTTGAAAATTAACTATCATTTTGAATGTTTAGAGAATGTCTTCTGCAGATGGCCTGTTAAAACCTGATATCTAAGCATGTTCTTTGACCCAGAATAAAAATAAGGACAAATTCAAGTGATGTTTGAAAGCTCTTAAATCTAATAATTTTTCTCCTTGTCAAGAAGAGTTTAAAATACATGTGTTCATTAGCATCTAGAATACATCTGAAAAATGACACACTTTGGTCTTGATTGTCAATGAGTGTCCAGATCATTATGAGATAGTGAACTATTAATCTATTCACAAGTATTTTCTGAGCCTTTACTCTGAGAGAGGTACTAGGCAGCCCTAGGAGACCACCGGGTCATTGGACTAGATGAAATGAAAGGGAAGAAAACAAAGTTGGCAAAGAAAGCTGGTGATGCCAGGTCAGTACGAAGCTGAAATGAGCTTGTCTGCAGGGGTTAGACCGGGAAGACTGAGTGATTAAAGCCACGCCGGTGAACTGAGGGTCAGGAAGAAGGTGAACACAGAGCCAAGGACCCCGTGAGGGTGATAAGCTGAGAAATAGAGAAAGATGGCCTTGGCTGAATGGAGCTATGGACATAATTCAGTTCAGTTCAGCACAATATTGATTGAGTTCCTAATAGGCATTCGGTGCAATACACCCAAAACTTTGAAAAATCAGGGAAGGAAAAATTAGTGTTCATATATGAATTTTACTTGCAATGTCAAATATTCTTTCTCCTTTATAGGAGGTGGTGATACTGATGATTCAACATAATCTCCAGAGAATATTAGATGGTGTCTTGCAATTTAGCATAAATAACTAACATCTCATAGTGGGAAGGATCTTAGATTGAATCTGACCTAACTCGCCACCCCCCACTGAAATCTTTGAGGTAATGCTTGTAAGGATCATATTGGATTATCAAAGGAAAGGGGCTTGCCGTTACTTTGTTATTTCGGACTGGAAGCAGACATCTAGAAGAATACCAGCACTATCTTCCTTATCTGATAGACTTTCCAGCACTGCTCTTCTAGCTTTGCTCAACTGGGTACTGGGTTCAATTTTTTGCTTAAAATACCTGTTTTTCAAATCTGGTACTCAGAGATGAATGCAATTTCCAGATGTGGCCTGATCAGGAAGAGGTCAGGGAATGCTTCTGAGGTTATTTTACTTTGATTCATACTTTTTGAGATTTATGAGAGTGTCTGATGCAAAGAGATCCAATCTGGCCCCTGTGTCCATCTAGGTTCTTGACTGGATGTAGCAGCAACTCATTGTGACTGATGCACGGATACTGGTAGTTTACAGAATCTCTGCCAGATCCCTAGCACTAGGCTCAAGAGTTTCTATAGCCAGAAATGGAGTCCCCAATCACATTTCCAGATGGATCCTGGTGGAGAGACCACTGCTACTGGGCCCTGGACCTCAGAGCTTACTTCCCAACCACAGAACTTGGAATGCTGAGCTCCACTTAAGGATCTCCGCCCCCACTGTCGGCAGGGTGGCTGCCAGATCTTCCCATTCAAGGTCTGGGTATGGCTCGTTCTTGTCTCTATGGTGTGGCTGTGAAAATGGCACACTTTGCCAAATAAGAGGAGCATTTTTCAGACACAGGCAGGGGGTTCAGGATCTGGGCAGTCATCAAGGCCAGCAGGGTGACCCTTTACTGTTCCACTTCATACTTTCTTACTCTTAGCCGCATGCAGAGTCCAGAAGCTATCTCCAGATGTGCTACCTTTCTAAGACACCCTGGCATAGGTAGGCGTTCAAATGTTTTAGTTTCTTAATAATAACTTTTCTTAGCAGTTTACATACAGGTTGCAGGTAGGAATGCCGGTGATGTAACATTTTAAAGAAAATAAGTTTTACAAGAAGAATGAGTTCTGGAGATCTACTATAGAATGGAGTGCCTATAATTAACCCTACTGATTGTATACAGAAAAAAATCGCTAGGAGTATGGATCGTATGTAAGTGCTCTTATCATCAAAATAATTGTAGTAAATAAAGAGGGAAAAGGAAACTTTTGGAGGTGAGGGATAAATTAATGGGATAGATGGTGGTGATGGCTTCACAGGTACATACTTATCTCCAAACTGTCCAGTTATGTGTATTAAATATGAAAAGCTTTTTCATGTCAATCATACCTCAGTAAAGTGATCTATCAAAAGTAAATAAGTGATGATGATAGCACATCCTGAGAATTTGCTGTGCTTAGTCTTTGTGGATAACCAGACATTTTTTTTTGTTCAAGTGCTTAGAAATTGTTGGAATTAATAGAAGAAAACGTGGAATTGTCATGGTGTATGCAGTGTTACATGGCAGAAGTTCATTTATTTGGGAGTTGAGAGTTCAGAACCTCTTCCTCTCCATGCATTATTAGATTAGCTAATTGTGTGAGATATAGGATATACTTAGTCATGCAGTGTCTTTGTTAAACCATCACAGATCTCTAATGATGAGCTAGATAATGATCATAAGACCAAATTCCTTGACTGCTCTCTACGCTGCCAGGCAGCGCTCTGAATGCCTTATCTCAATTAACTCATGTGATCTTCAGCCCAGCCCTAGGAGGAAGGTGATTTTATTATCCCATTTTACAGAAGAGGATATTGAAGCAGAGAAATGCAGTTACCCACCCAGGATTTTGCCTCTCAGTCATAGTCAGATCCATTCAGCCTCTCTGCCTGTTAGAAAATTGAGGACAGCTATTATATCGTGTTTCCCTATGGTGGATCAGAGGTAGAATACAGTAAAGGTGCTTTTGCCCTGGTGGTTGTGACTTCTCAACTGAAATGAGAAGCCATTTTCCTGCCACCACTACAGAAAAATAGGTCGACCCTTTTTTCCTCTCAGTCCAATCCCAACTGCAGGGAGCAATGTGACTACTCAGTGTGAAAAATATTCCAAGCATCTCTGCTGATAAATTCTAATGGAGTTCCGATGCCTTTGTGACTTTGTTCAGACTCGTTTAGTGCACCAAGCATAAACTGCTTAAATCTTTAACGTACAACCATTCTATTGCCTATTAATTAGAACCATCTTTTAATTGCCCTGGTGCTTCAGAATTAAGTCAACATAGTCACAGGGATAGAATCCCCTGGGGGGGGGATTTCTTTATAGGAAGTTAGCAATGTTAAAAACAAGAGAAATAGCAAAAAATACCCCCCCACACAGTCATCTACAAATGATTTACGGGTAAAGCTTTATTCCCCTAGCTGCAGATGAGCTCCCTCCACAGCCCCACAACTTTGTGATGTCATTGAAGATTTCGTCCTGCGTCTTCAGCTCCCCCTTTCATGAAACTTATTTCTTCTCGCCTTTGTGTCCCCATGAGATATAGCCAGTACCTGCCTTCTATTTTCTACCTCTCCTCTTAGTCAAAGCAGAAAAAGATCACACCTAAGTCTTTGCCATTTGATGTATTGGTTCCATTTTTTATTTCACTGCATTGTCTCCTCCAAATATTTGCATTTTAGGTCATTTTTAGTTCTCCATGTCTAAAGGAATGTCAGCTATTGACAAAGGTTAGGAAAAGTGGGGTAAGGGAGAAAGATTGAAATTGTTCAAATCTAGGTCCTCAAGATAAACTTGATTTAACAATTGTGTGTGATGTTGAAGCTGGGCAGTGGGCAGAAGCAAAGCTCCTGACTGTCTCCCAGACCTTGCCATCTCCCGGATGAGGGGCTGATGGGTCCAACCCTGTGTTGCTGGTGGGTTCTGTCTTGGGCTTCCCTTCCCTCACTGGTCACCAGAAGACGACCCTCTTCTCATCGTGCACCTTTCTTTCCTACTGGAATTCCTCCCCACTTGGCCCATATCTAGGGTTCCCCCTCCCATTCGCCCAAAATACCCAGAGTATGTATGCTGATTGTCAACCAAAGTAATTTTGTTTAATTCTATGAAGTTTCTGACATACATTCCTTTAAGGATATATGACCATATTCAATGCCATTTTGAGTAATGCTGCCTTGAAAAGTAATCCTACAAACATCCTCATACCATAGTCTATGGCCTATATTTCAAATGGCATTAGCTCCTTACTCTCTGGAGTTCTGAGTCAGGCTTTTTATAGTTCTTATAACCTAGATTTGCCAGTGACTACGTACAATAAATAGCATTCCCACAGCAACCACGAGTCTTGGAATCAGAGGCAGGTGTCACAGCTGTTGAGGCTGCTGCCTGTGGATGATAAATGTATTGCAGAATTCGTGTTCTGAGACCTCAGTTTCCGCATCTCTAAAATGAGGGAGTTGGGTGAGCTGGTCGTTTCTAACATTTATTTTAATCAGTAGCATCTCTATTGTTTATTTTTTAATTTCAAATGAAAATTTTCTAAAAAAATGAAATTTATCTTCCACTACAAATAACATATTTTGTTTTGTGTTTCGGGATGAAGCTCACACTGAATTGGAAAAGAGGAAAAAACAAAGGATGAGAAGCTGGTGGGAATACTGGTCAATGTACTCCCTCTTATGGCGCCAAATAAAGAGAAAATGAGCAGAGGCAAGGGGCAAATAAAGAAAAATCTATGAGTAGCCGTCACACTCCTGTTCTTGGAAGTCACACTCCTGTTCTCGGAAGCACGTAGCCAGCGTCCGTCCTGGAGATGTCATTTCTTTTCCTTGCAACCTTCCTCAGGCCTGATTGGCCAGTCTTGGAAAGATGCGACACTTTATAACTATCAGAGTCCCCATATCGGTCCTGAGGAAAGTGACAGTGAACGCCCAAGGAACAAAGGCAAGTGGCCGTGGGACCGCCCGGGATCCAGGCTCAGGCAGGCTGAGGAGGAAGGGCTGACTCTGCCAAAGTCAACAGAACACGGCACATGTTAAATAGCTGCATGTTCTTGCTTGTGCTTTGTTCAATCTGGTCTTCCTGCCTCTTCCCTTCCTATATCTTAACTCTGGATTTTAAGCATTACTTTGTTACACTCACCCCTTGCCCGTCTCCCCAACTCCCAGCCAGCCTCATCTGTTTTCCTATTTCTCTTTCTTTCTTCCTCTAGCTATTAAAGAACCTGTCAAATGTCAACCCCTGGGGGCCCAAGTGGCAGCTTTATCAATTCATTGACTGCCTAATTTTACCCATTACTTTGGAGATGGGGGCTAAGGTTTCCTTAAAAAACAAAATCCACACTGACTGTTTATATCCCTAAGGCTCCAATAATTAAAAAGCATATTGTTTGAGGAGAGACAGTTTCTAATCTGATTTTCCCAAGTGAAATACCTGGCAAACCATGAACTCTGTGTAAAGAAGCAGACCACTTCTCTCTGGTGGCCAAGCTTCCGCAGTCTTACCTGGACATCACAGAAAAACCTTCATGCATAAATAGACTGTGTGTTAATAAAGTAATATTTAGGATTCAGCTTTTTTTCCCTTTTAAGTATCAACCTGTATCTTGGAGGAACAAAAATAAAAGAAGTCAATGTCTACAATATAACTATTAAGGGGAAATTTGCTCCACTGTTATTTGGATGTAATTGGTACTGAGCACCACAATGCACTTGTAATTGGGTCTGTACTTGTTCACTTCAAGGGTTCCACGCTATTTCTACTTGAACCCATTTTTTTGATATCGTTCAGCTCAGCAGTGCCAGCTAACTCTTGTTATGCAGTTGAAAAACTGTGGCCATTAAAAATAGGATACGGTGTGATTTTGTTTTGCAGCACTGCATGGAAAATCAGTTGCTGTTCATAACAGCTCTGTGGTTGGTTGATTTAAAGCAGGGGGGTGACTTGGAATTGACAAGCAGACAGTTTGTGAAAAGGGATATTGTATCTTTAAGGCTTTCTGACTGATTGTGTTTAACTGCGCCACGCAGCAGGCAGTAATTAGGCTGTAGCTTCACCGAGAGACTTAAAGCTCTGGCTCTGGTTCTCAGTTCTCTAGATTTTATTTTTTTTAAGCACAGACATTTTTTTGGATTTGAATACATGACAATTTTTTTTTAAAATGGTGAGTGTGTGAGTGAGCACATGAAAACTCGACTCCAGGGGCTTCCTGAGCAGATGCCTCAGGGACCATGGGCTCTTGGGCTCTGGTAGACCAGGCGGCTGCACTGGGAAACGGTGAGAACCTTGGTAGAAGTCTATGATGCTACTGCTGGAGAAGGTCAAGATGCTCTTGAAATTAAAAGAAAGAAGTCTTATAATGTGACACGGTGTCTTCTGGCCCAGTTCATAACATTAATGAGACTCTAGTTGAAGCATGCTACTAAGATTAATAGACAAAATGTCCAATCATTTTTATTTAGGGGAAATAGGGACTTCCCTTACCTAAGGCTATTAAGTGGGAAAAAGAGTATTTTAGAACTAAATGGAAGAAGCCATTAGCTTAAGTAATATTTTCCATCCACTACCCTGCTTTACTTACTTCCTCCCTCCCTCTCACCACTTAAAAGACCTCTTTGTTGTTTTGAAAGGGGGTGAACATCATCCATTCGTTAGTATTTGGCAAAGACAAAGAGTTTTAAGTTTTCTATGCATTTGTTATCACAGAAAAATAGTAGATAGATCTTATGCTGACCTAAAAAATAGACATTGAATTACTGTTGGGTTGACCGTGGTGACTGTCTCCCTCACCATTCAGCAGTCATGGCTGAGTCCCACCTGCATGCAAGATGTTCAGCCGGAAGCTGTGAGAGAGAAAAAACTGTTCTGGAAATGTAATTATCATATTTTCCAGCATGACATATGAACTTTTCTTTCTCTTGTTATTTATATAAGTGGGTTATTCCATCCACATAGATTTGAGGAGCATTTATTTCTTAAATTGCTATGTTGTTCCTTTTTCTTATTAAGTAAATTCCTTTTTATCCCAAAGTTCTTAATTTAGATTGATGCCTCTAAATATCTTCACTTATCCATTCTCAGACTGGTTATAGATCTGTATGGATCATAGGTAATTTTGGCTTTAAATAATAACTCCACATATTTGTGGATCACTTCAAAGTTTTTGACATGTTTTTCCACCTAGTATGTCATTTGGGCCTCCAAGTCACATGCTGAGTGTGGCAGGGGAGGTGGTATCATTATCTTTATTAAGTCTCAGGAGCTAAATGTTGAAATGGACACAAATTAGGAATCCGTTTTGCAAGCTTGCTATTCTTCTCATGGTAGTGTGATCCTATATTCAATCTCAAAATGAACCATCCCCTAATTTAACAGTAAGACAATATTTCAGTATAGCTTCACCATTTTAAAATACAGATTAAAAGTTAAATATAGCCCACTACAAGTTTTAAGTTAATGCTTGTCCTTTTTCTATAGAGTTTGAAACACTCAGAAGCATTCTTTTCATTGCAATATTTTTGGACTGCTTTGAAGTTAAATTTCTTTAATCTATAGGTAAAGTTGCATTGATACTTTTGTTGTCCTCGACATGGTTTGTTATAAGGTCAGTACTTTAAAAAAATTGACCTAAATAAATTACAAATGTATATCAAAATCTATTTACCATTAGAGCAAACACATTAGAAATATATCCTAGTATTGCTTTGAATGAAACGAAAAGGAATTCTGTTCTATAGTTCAAATTTCAAGTGTGTGTGTGTGTATTTTTATATATGTCTGTGTCTAAATGTTGAGGTCAATAATTCTATGAATTCCTAAGGTTAGCTCAGTTTGTAGTGCTAATAAATGCTCCTCGGAATTAGAATGTATGGAAAGATCAAAGATTAAATTGCGTTTTTTTTTCCAAAGTGACAATGAGCCTAATTCACTGTCAGTTAAAGCCAGGTGTTTCTCCCCCTCGTATTAAGTTCTTCAGAACGGTGGCTGCATAGGACACCATTCACAGAGGCTTAGCGCTGGGGAGAAAATGATTACATTAAATCGAATGATATGAATAATTCATGACATCACATTTTGTAATCCTGGTGTTAAGCATAAAACCAGTGGTTTATTTTTCAGCAAAATGTTTTTGTATCGTTTTAGATAGTGCATAATGCAAAACAATAACTGCATACATAATGCAAGAAAGATGGTGGTGAATAGAGTCCTTAATAGTGCTGGGGCATCGTCTGGGGTGTGATCACAATAAACACATTTGAGCCAATGCCCATGGGTGCCCAACGTTTGCTGGAATCTTCTGAGTCCAGTAGATTGGCTGCCTTTTAATTTGTTTTTGAATATTACACCTGACCTTTACCATGGATCTGAAAGTCAGTCCTTGTATATTGCTAAAACTACAAATCCTTTTTGTCCCCTTTCCTTTCAGTTTACTTGGAGGGCGATTCTATTGGGGATAAACAGCTGATTTTTTAAATGACGTTTGATTGTCTAATATTAAGTTGGAAATACTAGGAAAAATCCTTAGAACCTGAACTTATATTCTTCTGTAAAGAACTTAAATATTCTGAGATAAAACATTAGTTATTTAGCAAGTTATCTGGGTTCTAGGAACATCATTTATATCTTGGAGGGCAAATAAATAATTCCTTGTCTTATTTCAATCTCCTTATTTTCTAGAGAAAATATCTTTTCTTTAAAATTATCAAAGGAGATAGAAGATGGCTCTACAAGCTTCATGAAACAGTTTCCAGGTCATGTATACTGTAGCAACACTTTAATATCAGTCTGATTATTCTGCTGCATTTCAAGCTGAAATAATTGTGTACCTGGACCATCTGCGGCTGCCTTTTCCAGCACCTTCCTGTGGACAGCTCCAGGGCACTCTCTGGAAGCCAGAATGGACTCCTGCTGATTTGCCCACATATTTGTCTTGAATGAAAGAATGGCATAAGCCAGTGGGTTTCAAAGCTTTCACAAAACATCACCACATCAGAAATCTCAAGAGTTTATGTCAAACATTTGTATTACTCGCTACTAATTAAATATACCATTTATGTTTTACAACATGAACACATCTGCTATTGTAACTTGTAATAAAACGTTGTAGCTTGTTTTATTATTATTTATTTGAAACAAAACATTAGTAATTAATGGCTGGTTAGTAAGCTTAAAATCATGACCTATTAAGAATAGATGCTAATTATCACATATATAGAAAATAGTTCGATTTTAAATATTTCTCTACAAAAAATAATTTGGAAGTATAGAAAGTGATACCAAAAATATTGCTTCAATGTTTAATTTATAAGATTTTAGGTATATTGACAAACTGTGTAGATTATGAATGCTGTTAAAGAAAAGTCAAGAGAGTTAATATTTATAAATAAATGGCAGTGATTTGTTGATATTGCTTAATGGGAAATATCTCATGACCCAGTTATTAGATTGGAATATAAAAATGCTGAGATACACACTACGTGGAAACCTTAGATCTATTCTTATTATCAAATAAATATAAAGTTACCTACCTATATTTAACTAAAAGCAGACATCACATTCTGTAACCGTAATGATACTCTTCCAATGAGTGCAAATGCTGTATTGAAGACACAAAACAGTGCCTTATTATATAGCACTCAGCCACAGTGGGGTAATGTTAGAAGCCAGTTTCCTTCTCCCAACCTGCCACCCACACCACCTTCTTTCTTCTGTCGTCCTTTATAAAGTTGCCAGTTTTTGAATAACTGATTCTGGCGTTGACCAGATGATCACCTGATCACTAGAGATCTGCTCATCATGCACTGACTTTCTGATGTCACAGAACAGTTGCTCTGTAAGAGTCTAAAGATCTTTCCCTAGCTTGCATTTTTTCTTATCTGCTTTAAGGAAACAGTAAGTTGTCTTTGGTAGAGTTTATCAGAAACAAAGCAAGGAATTGTCCAAAGCCTAACTCCAAGTCTGAGTACAGGGAATGATGAAAATATTACTAAAATAAAATCCTGTTCTCTAAATAGTCACTATTTTTTCCCTTTAATAACATCTCTATTCTATACTGGATAAAACAGAATGCAAGGGAGCACCAGCACCCGTTGGGCTGCTTATCAGTTGTATAATTTGGGGAAATCAATGAGTAATTCAGAATCTCATCTGTAAAATGGGAGTAAAGAAACTACCAAAGGTTTTCTGTGAAAAATAAATAAAATAATGTGCAGGAGAACATTTTGTAAAAACTCTCCTTGGGAACAATAATTATTGCAGCTATTGAAAAAATTCCTTTTCTTTTCAATTAATGTACTGCTGACAATTTACCTAAAGTTTTCAAATTTGCTAAAAAGGAAAATAAACCAAACCCATTAGGAGATTCATCTACGTCTTTAAAAACTTTTAAGTATGACAAATCAGTGACCTGGGTTTTCCTGCATCCCTTGCCTCCCCACACTTGAAGGAATAACCTTGAAAGCAGGAAAAATTGCTGAATTTGTTATTTTCCTGCTTCCTGAGAGCGTACGTCAACTGAGCAACAGAGAATTAGCTGGAGCAAAAAGAAAGATAGTTCAGTGGAAGCTTGTTTAATAATTAATCTGCTGAGTAAGTGGATGAAGATTTGATAAATATTTAGTCAACTATGGGCATCATGAGGCATCGGTTGCCTTCCAAAGACTTTTCAGAAGTAAAATCTACCAGTTATAGGCATCAAAGATCAGGAGATTTTGAGATCACAAGTCAGAGCTGTGAGAATTATTTCACATGATATAAATGCAGAAACACAAATCCATGACTATCCACGTGATGCTGTTCTTAGAGAGTGGTGGGAGGGCACTACCTATCCTCCACAGCTCTTTGGAAGTGTCTGAGGCATTTTAATGTAATAGCTGCTTGTCTGCTCATGTGTGTGACATAAAAAATTCTGATGCATACGTGAAGTAGAATGTTAAACTATCAACCCCATGTCCTGTTGAAATTTTTATTATGGTATGAGGAAAGGGCTGGTGGGTGATTTACTACTGTAGCCTGAACGGAAACAGAGCTTGCTTTAGCATCTAGAGACGAGGCAGGCATTGAACCTCAAGTCAGGGCGCATGTGTTGACTTCTGAGGCTATTTAACGTACTGAATAGCCAAATGAAGAAAAGCGAGCACATGGGAATCTTTCTTGTGTAGCAAAAATAAAATAACAAAAACAACATGATCTCAGGTTTCTAAGAAGATGATGTTTTGTAGTTAGAATTATAAAAGCTCGCATTTTCCTACTGAAGAGCTTGTCGCTCATAAATTGTGTTCTGACACAAATTCCTAGAAAGATCCTCACCCTTTCTTACAACTCTGCAGAGAGCTCCTGGTCTCCTTCTGGCAGCAGCACACACACTGCCCCCTCTCAGCGAGTCCCAGGCCCTTGGCGTTCGCTGGGCTGTGTGTGCACAGTTACAGACAGAAGGTGGGAGTGGCCGCTCTTCTTTGCACCCCCTGCTGGCCAGAGTAGCACTAATGATGGCTCCAGAGAGGCCTCATCTTCTCTTCTAGCCCATATGAACCGTTGCCATGGCAGCCGCTGCACTAAAAAGGAAGGGAGCCCAGGGGCTGCAGCATGTGGAAGAAAGAGATGACCCCAAACGAGGCGCTGCGGTGGAGCCTCGAAAATCCCCCTGTCCCCCAAACACAGAAGATTGATCTTTCAGGGAACTGTTCTACCTGAATCAGGTCACAGGAACTATGCTGCATTCCTTAATTAGGGTTCTGTTGTCTCTACTACTGACCTTACATTCTCTATTTCCCTATTAGACTTCTCTTTCAACACATTACTGTTAAAGGGAGAATAGGCTAAGTAAAGGAAAACAAAGCGAGAGTAAAAAATGATCTTTTACAATATTAGAAGCAGTTTATGAGTCAGAGAACTTAGTATTTTTAAGATGGCAATGCTTCCCAAACTGATCTACAGATACAATTCAATCCCCATAAGAATCCCAGCTGGCTTCTTTGTAGAAATTGGCAAGCTAATTCTAAGACTCATATGGAATCATAAGAGACTCAAAATAGCCAAAACAATCTCTTGAAAAATGAGAACAAAGTTGGAGGATTCAGATTGTGTGATTTCAGAATGTAACAACAAAACAATTGTAATCAAGACAGTGTTGGTGTTGTACCAGCACAAGGACAGTCATATTGATTGATTTTTTTTTAAACAAATGGATAGATAGATATACACAAAAAAGTTGCACCTTACTTACACCATATACAAAAACTAATTCAAAATAGATCAAAGACTTGAATGAAAGAACTAAAATAATAAAACTCGTAGAATAAGATATAGGGGTATATATTTAAGACCTTGGATTTGGCAATAGATTTTTGGATATGACACCAAAAGTATGAACAAATAAAAAAATAGATCAAATGGATTCTATCCAAGTCTAAAATGTTTGTATTTCACAAAACACTATCCACAAAGTGAAAAGATAAACCAAAGAGCAGGAGAATATATTTGCAAATCATGTGTCTCATAAGAGATTTGCATCAGAATATATGAGAAATTTTTATGACACAATAATAAAAAAGACAACTAAGCCAATTAATAATGGGCAAAAGATCTAAATAGAGATTTCTTCAAATATATAAGAAAGACCAGTAAGTATATGTATGAAAACACACGCAACAGAATTAGTAATCAGGAAAGTGCAAATCAAAGCTACCATAATGATCACTTCACACCCGCTAGGACGTCTAGAATTAAAAAGCCAGGTAACAAGTGCTGGTAAGCATGTGGAGACATCAGGTGCCTCACACACCACTGGCAGGAATGTGAAATGGTGCAGCCACGTTGGAGAACAGTCTAGTGATCCTTGAAATGGTTACTATAAGATCCATAAATTCCACTCAAGAGAAATGAAAAACTTGGACATAAATGTCTGTGGCAGCATCACTGACGATAGCAAGATGGTTGGAAAAAAATTTATGTTCATCAACTAAGGAATCAACAACATGTGGTTCATCAATATAATGGAATACTGTTTGATCATGAAAAGGAATGAAGTACTGATATGTGCTATGATGCGGGTGACCCGTGAAAGCACCGGACCAAGTAAAGGAAGCTGAACACAAGCAGCCACGTAGTGTGTGATCCCCTTCATAGGAAATGTTCACAACAGAGACAGAAAGCAGATTAGGTGGAGAAGACTCCTTGGTAGAAGGCATGGAGGGGCAGAAAGGTGTTGGCTAAAGGGTATAGGTTTGTTGTTGTTTTGGAGATCATGAAAATGATCTAAAATTGACTGTGGTGATGTTTGCACATATCTGTTAATAGGATAAAAACCCTTGAATGTATGCTTTAAATGTGTGAATGTCTGGTGTTTAAATTATATCTCAATAAAACTGTTGCAAGACAAAATGATTTTTAGCATATTAGAAGCAGTTTGCATGGGAAAAGGTCCAAGTTCCCTCCAAACTGTCCTCACATCTCCATGACCTTTGGCCACCTCTCGTCCTGAAGAGCCTCTGTTCTTGTGCTGCTACCTTCTCTACCTTCCACCACAGGGGCTGAACTCCTCAGTTCCTTTAGTGTTTCCCGATACCTAGAGTATCCTTGATGTTTGACCCTTCTTGTTTAGAGGCTCCTGATTTCCTTGGGTTTGGAAAGCTGTGCCTTCCAAGAAAACATCCATCAGTTTAGTAAACAAATCCAAACAGATAAGAAAAATCTACAGACCCCTCTTGGGTCACTTCCCCTAACAAAGGCAGTGTATTTTGAACATGGCTCCTAAAGATTATGTGACTTAGAGTCTGCAAGTTGTCTAACCAAATAGCCATCACAAATCCATTCTTGCATGCCTACCTCTAAAAAGGCAAGAAAAGCTAAAAACACAATTTCCAAGTCTCCCTTGCAGCCAGGGGTGACCAAATATCAACATTTACATAATCTTTGAGAAGAAGTAAGTTGGGGATTCAGGATAGGTTTTGTTGTCTTGATTTAGGTGGTGTGGGTATTCTATTTTTCTTAATCTTGCCTTGGATGCAGATGGAAGTGATGGCACTGTAGCAGCTATATTGTCACTGCACATAAGAATCACAGAGATACTGGCTGTAACATCTGTGAGCCATTGAACCAAGGTCAATAGCCACCTGTGTTCAGACTTCTGGGTAGGAAAAATATGATTTCCTTAAGCTCCTCTGAATGAGGTGTTGTGTAATGGGAAAATGTTCATGATCCCTACTGAAGCATCATCATTTTATATTTAATGAGTATTTCAAAAGAGTAGCGAGAATATTGGGCTTTGTAGTGGAAGCAGAATTAGAATATGCAGACTAGTAGAAAAATGTTTTGGATCAGATGGAGTCTTATTGTGCCTTTGAAATCATAGAATATACACTGGATGTGCTGCATTTTTGCATAGGTAACACCAAGACTAGAATAACTTTTCTGTTACTGATTTAGGTATGTAAATATACTCCGTATCAGTGTAAGGGAGAGGCCTGGATTTCAAAACTGTGGATTCAAATCCTCACTTTACATTAGCCTGTGTTACCTTTTCACCCATCATATTCCTAGTTCTTAGAACAATGCTTAAAAAATAGCGGATATATAATCAATATTTTTTCTAATAATAATTAATATTATATTTGTAATATATAACATAATTTAGATTTAAAAGAGAAGACATTAGAAATACTAATCATAGAATCATACACTCTTGGCTGGGCACCTGCAGCTCAGGGGCTAGGGCACCGGCCACATACACTGGAGCTGGCAGGTTCAAATCTAGCCCAGGGCCTGCAAAGCAGCAACCACAACCAAAAAATAACCAGGTGTTGTGGCAGGCACCTTAGTCCCAGCTACTTGGGAGGCTGAGGCAAGAGAATTGCTTAAGCCCAAGAGTTTGAGGTTACTGTGAGCTGTGACGCTACGGCACTCTACCTAGGGAGGCAAAGTGAGAGTTTGCTCAAAAAAAAATCATTAACTCTCAAGTAGAATAAATTAGAAAAACAAGAATTTAAACATAAAAATTACTAAGACATAGGATTTACTCTTTTTGTCCAGAGTGTACACTGGTAAAGAAATCAGCAGATTAACTTTGAGGAGTCAGGTAAAAACAGACGCAAGGACACTGAAATATTGGAGCTTCCTGTAAAGAAGTGGTGCTCAGTGGAACTGCGCCTTAGGACCACTTAGGAAGATTGTTGAACACACAGGCGCAGTCCTGCCCACACAGACATTCTAATATAATTGGTCCGTGATGAGGCCCAAGCAGGGATATATTTTGAAACTTTCCTGCATTATTTTCATATGCAACCAAGATTGAGTGTTACTGTATGTGGGAAAAAATTATAGACTTTGGGAAAAGACGATGGTATGTTTGCATGTGTGATCAGCCACTTACTGGTTCAGTCCCCTTGGTCAGCTATGTACCCTCTCTTAGCTTTGGTTCTTTTATCTGCCCTTACAGAGGTAGAGGTTAAGTGGGACAGTGATCGTTTATGCACCCTGGTGGGACAGCACTGCAGTGTGCCAACGGGACTGGTGAGGGAGTGAAGTCAGTCGGCCAGTAATGGGCCCCCACGGTTTCCCTCTGGCTTTTGGTGGCACCACAGCATTACAATTAGCAGCATTTTAGTTTATCTAATCCTCAACTTCAAAATTTCTTTTTTTTTTTAAATCTGAAAACACAGAATTCATGATGAGCTATTATATAAAAAAATGAAGAGATTGTTTGAGGCCAGTTGAAGGCCATTTTGCGTCATCCTTTTTTTGAGGGTACTCATTTTTAGAGGTTTAAGAAATTGCACACACTTTTTAAAAAATATTAATTTTTGCAAGCTTTCAGGTTCCAGAATTCCATTGGAATTCCCCTGCTAACAGCTAGTATAGTACCTGGCATGTAATCAACACTTGAGAACTATATTTTTAATTGAATTGAGTGTTAAGATGGTTTCTCTTTTTGTTGACGGTTCTGTTTGCTTAACTTTCTACTGGAAATAGAATAGATTTCTATGGCTTGCAGACAAAGCTTTACTTTAAAGTAAAAATCCAAATAACTATTGTTCACATTAGCGATCTTCAGCCCTGCCTCTTTACTCTTCAATATGCATTTCACTTTGGGGCTTCATTCAGTTGGTTCTTTAAAGCCTGATTTACCTACCCAATTTGTTCCTAGTTTGAAACTACCTGGGGACTATTTCTTTGTCTTCCTTACATATATCTTTGTGTATATACCTTCTTGAAACCTAAAAATATCTCTGCATCATAACGTATTTTCTTTTCTTTCTTTTTTAGAAGAAAAGATCACCATTTTCCGGCCTAAATTCCCCGTGGGACCCTCCCAACTCCAGCCTCCCCTCTTAAGCCTCTGCCCTGGGCATTGCTGCAACACCTACTGCTCTCACGGCGGAGCATTTAATCTGTCCTTTCCACTGTGTCTCTTCCTATGCTTCTAAATGTGCTCTATTTTCTCTCACTTCACCCCCCCCACACACACACTCACATTACTTTAATGCCCCCAGAACCTCTTTCAGCTTTGATACCCACCTTAGGCTATTACTCTATTTTTTCTCTTCCTTGGACATCCTCTTGTCTCGTTCTCTTCATTTCTGTGACTCCTTTCATTTCCATTCTTTTCTTATTTGAATTCTTCCTTTGCCTGTAGACAGAGGAAAATCTTAAGATGCCATTATTATTTGTTTACTTTTCTCTTTGCACATCTTCTTGTAGAATTTTTTCATTCTTATGGTGCCAAATATCATATCTCATCTATGGTTCAATTTTTTAAATTTCATTCATGCTCATTCTCCTATTTGCCTATTCAGAATACAAAGCAATAACCACGCGCATGACCATGAAAATGAAAATTAACGACTTCTCTCTTAAGATAATTTTTGAGTCCTTAGTCTGACTTCTGTGTCCAAAACCAAGCTAGTTCTTTCACTGCCAAAGCGTATTTCCACCACTGCTCTCTCATTCCCTTTATGACTTTGCTTTAGTTGTTTGGACCCCTGCATCACAGCTGCCTCACTCTTCACACACAGCGCTCAATTTATTTTTCTTTTATCACGTTTCTTTCTTTTTCCTCTCCCTATATTTTGTATAAACCTCCTACCTGTAGTAGTGTAATAGTCTCTAACTGGCTCCTTACCTAAAGTCTGTCCTTATTTTAGACTTCTGGTAAGCACAATACTTCCAATGTCTTTCCCAAAGGACAAGCTACATTTCTTGTTCAAAAATATTGCTAATGATTTTCTATGAACAATAGAATAATATTTAAATTCCTTAAGCTATCAGTCAAAATCCTGAACTCTGCCTGTGTTTTTCCCACCTACATAAACTATTCATATCAGTTGATTACAATTTCCGAAACTGACATAGATATTTCTGCAAGTTCCTTTCATAAGCTGAACCTACCCTTCTACTCTGGGAGTCTGAGACAGGTGGATCGTTTGAGCTCAGGAGTTTGAGACCAGCCTGAGCAAGAGGGAGACACCCCCTCACCCCCATCTCTGATGAAAGAAAGAAAGAAATGAAGGAAGGAAGGAAGGAAGGAAGGAAGGAAGGAAGGAAGGAAGGAAGGAAGGAAGGAAGGAGGAAAGAAAGAAAGAAAGAAAAAAGGAAAGAAAGAAAAGAGAAAAATCAGCCAGGCATCATGATAGGTGCTTGTAGTTCCAGGTATTCAGGAGGCTGAGGCATGAGGATTGCTTGAGCCCAGGAGTTTGAGGTTGCTGTGAGCTATGACACTGTGGCACTCTAGCCTGGGTGATGGAGTGAAACCTGTGTCAAAAAACCAAAAAACAATAATAATAAAATAAACCTACCATATCTTATGGTTTAGGTTTAAGTCCCCGATATTCCCAGCCCTCACTAACCGTTACTCCACCTTTGCACTTACTGGTAGACACACTCGTATTTCATGGCTTAGTGTGCATGCACTGCCTTGGAACAGGAGGTGAGGCCCAGGCCACAAGAACACGCCTGCCATATATGCCATAGGTGGAAAGCCCAAGGAATTCTTTCCATCAGCCAGACTTAAGCAAACATTGGTTGATACCCACAATTTTTCATTTTTAAACTCATAGTAGCATTTTAAATATAAATCATGAGCATTGCTGATTAGCCTCTTGAAATGACTGTTTTTCAGAGTGAATAATAATGAGTGTTTGGCTGATGCACTGATAAATTAAGAAAGAGTGAAAGCGAGAGACAACTGCATTCTTTCTTTATGTGTGCACATAGGAGCAACCAGTCCTTGAATATTTTTGTGTTCCTTGAGCGTCTATGCGTTGTAGTATTTTTACAGAAGTGACAAACATAGGGCCTATGAAAAATAAACATATTATTAAAATGGTTTGATCTCCGCTTGTGTAGTGATCACATTTTATCTACTACAAGAGCAGCTCTTTTCTTGTCTTAATTTTTATAGCCAGTTCTGCCTGGCATATTGGCATGGGATTTGACAGATATCAGGCCACATTTACCTGCATTAAACATAGGTGGAAGAAAATCAGCAAAGAAAGGGATTAGAAAGAAGAGAGCAGGTTGAATCCTTTTTGTTTGTGGCGGCTGCGTAGCGGGGCCCCTCTCCTTTCTCTCTCTCTACTTTTCTGCCCAGAACACTGGCCTTCGGTGGTTTCAGAATCCATTTTCTTTTATCTATGAGCTCCATTCTGTTACCTTTTACTGGCTGTGTCCTAATCTGGGAGAAAGCCGTCTATCTCCTTTCCCAATTTCTAGTAATTAAACTAGAAAAAGACCCATTGCCCAGGAGTCCCTGAACAATAACCCACAGCGACCACGATTTCTCTCTCTTCACCCTTGACCTTCTAGGAGGGAAAGAGCTAGGCTGCTGCTGCTGTGGAGGGTTGACCTGTGGGGTCAGTAACAATGCCCACGGCCTGCCGTAGGGGTCTGAGCGCCTCCTTGCCACTGACCAGCTTTCTCGAAGGAACCTGTTTGCAGATGAAGGGAGTCACAACTCACTGATGTTTTGCACCTTTCCTTTAAACATCAAAAGCAGAAACAAAAACAAAACCCCACGAATTTAGACATTCTCTAGTTGAGTAGACATTTTCCTCAGTTGCAAAGTGGTGCAAATAAATATGAATCCTGAAACCTTTCAGTTTGATGGGTAATAACACACAGCTCCTGGATTTTTGTCACTAGGAGCTGCTTTTATTGGCTCTCTCCTCTGGGATTTTAATATCCAGCCGTGAATGATAAGTCATCTGTCCCCCATCACCCAAAAAGAAAATTTGAGCACTTTATGCTCACTGGGGGGGCAGAATATAATTAATTCACGGTTTTACCATGCAGGGACCTAACTTGACTCTATCTCTAGGAAATAAATGGAATCCCAGGTGGTAATAAGCTTGCTGCTTGAATGCCTTACTTTCTCTGCTTTCTTTACCTAATCACCCCTGTGACCCTAGTGTCTGACCCCCAACTAACCCCCTCCCCGGGATTCACTAACTTAACAGTGATCTTTAGGTATTCGCTAAAAGCACACACCAGGTTGTGCTTGCTTCCAGAAGCTTTTATGATCGCTTTTAGGGTTTATTCATCAAGTATATGAAACGTTGCCCTTAGTAGCATCCCTCTTCTCATACAGTTCTCTGCCTTATCTAGACCTAGTCGAATGTTTTATGCACATTTATATATTTTGTGAGGGCTTATCAACATCTGTATACATTTGCTTACTTTTAAGTATGTGAACAGGCTCTAAGGATTTTTGAAGGGGGCTGGTGAATTGGGTTGAATAACTAATTGATAATTTTAGGAATGAAAGCATAAACACAATGAAAATAAGATGTTCGTTATTAAAGTTTAGTTTAGTTTTATTAGTAAAAAGAATAAAATATGCAGATAGGCTGAATTATTTTGGATACCCAATATCCAGATATGGGGAAGAGAATAATTTTTATGTGAATTAAATATAATTAATTTCCAGGCTACATATATGTATATATATATACGCAATAATATGTGCATGTCCTGGTGAATGGAGTTTTTAAGGTATCTGACTCAATTTACTCCTAATCTACTTCAAATTTCCTATTTAACAGTAATTCTACTTTAATGCTAATGGCAACCTAAGAGCTGGGAACAAAAGGCTTTGATCGGGTCTCTGTTTTATTTATTTATTTATTTATTTTTAGTTCAAACTTAAACATGCAAATGTCTGTATCTTTTGTTACTTATACAATTTGATTTATTCCTAATTGGCGGGGAGCTGCTATGGACGTTGGTGGTTTGGGCTTGTAATATGAAGAAAATGGTTACCCTAACATGTGCTGTTGTTTTTTAATGTGGGCATACATTTAAAATTCTTATGGCTTTCTTTCTCCTCCTACCCTCTCGAAAAGCAAAATGCATTTAGCTTCGAGATGAAGAAAGCTCTGGCTGCAGCAGGCGCCTCCTAGATCACACAAGCATTAACATATACGGTCATTGTCTCTGCTGCTTCTCACTGCAGCTTTATGTAATAAAACAAGCCGCGTCAAATAGGCTAGGCTGTAATATTAGGTAAAATCTAATTTCAGTTTGGTTATCCTATAGTGTTCATTTCCCTAAGGGAGGAAAAAATTAAATTTGTAAGCTTAAGATTCCAGCTGAAGTAGTAAGAAGTATGAAAGGCTTCCCTTTGCCTTTTATTATTCACTTTATGAATTAGCCTTAGTTTACTTGTTTCCATCGGTGTCGACATATTTCTGAATACTATTAGCATAGCAATCAGGGCTGTTCTCAGGTTATTGAATGGTGTGTTGACTTCCGAAATAAATAGATATGCAGTGTGAAGGGCGAGCTGTCACTTTAGGAGAGCCTTCCTGATCTAAATTAAAAGGCACTTCTAATTGAAAACTATAATAGCAGGAGGGTTAGAAAGACAATGAAACTGCTCAGTCCCTTTCAATTTTCACGAGATTCTGTTAGTGAATGTAGAAAAAAAGGTAAAATGAAAATATTAAATTACAAATTGCAATTTAAGTAGCAATATTAAATTATGCCTAAATAGCCGTATTGCTATGAAGCAATTTCAGATGCTTGATTTAAAGACTCTCAGTGCATTGGAGGTTTCACTATTCTATTCTGATTTATCTGTTTTATCACGTAACATATAATTCAATGTTTACACCAGCAAATGTGTCTTTATCCATGAAATAAGAATCGGCCCTGAAAGACTTCATTTTGCACGTTTGCTCACCAATTCCGTGTGGCATTTGTTTTTGTGTATCTTTTATCATACCTGAGGGTGTAAGCAGGGGCAGGAAACTTTAAAGCCAGGACCATTTTCTAAAATCTGAGGTGATCTTTCATGCATTGTCTAAGGAAATATTTCCAGAAATTAATAACAGCAAACCAATTACGCATTTAAGTAATAGATGAAATTTTCAGCTATTTCAGTTTATGAATACCAGCTGTCTGAGTCTATATATTTTGGTCCTTTAAGGGTTAACAATTGAGGCCTGTCTATAGCTCATTTCTATAGTAACAGCAAGACTGAGACTTTTTATGGGCACCTAATAATTAGAAAGTGCTAGAAGGTATAACAATATAATGAATCAAAACTGATAGACTTGTGGGTTTCCATAGAAACATGTATAATTATGATAATCGGTCCCTGGCGTACCCTCAGAATCGTATACATTCAGTTAAATGCAATAAACATTAGGCACTATTTAGTGAGCTGTGATGCAGATTAACAGTGTGAGATACAGGAAAGCTATGAATAAAATTGCCGTACAGTTTATCTCAAACTAATTTCCCAGATTGCTTTAATAGATGTAGTATGTGGATGTGAAAAATTGGAAGTGTATTTTTGTTAGTGGTAAAGCTAACAAAGATAATATTTCATAAAGTGGCAGACTGATTGTTAATTTCAGTGCAGATCAAAATGGGCCGGGGCACATTATTCAGTGTGGGATCCCAGGGCCCTCGGAGCAAGTGGCAGATTGGGCCTCCCTTTGCTGATTTATTTTAAAAGTAAATTATAAATCTTTTATAGTTGTCCATTTTTCTTTAACCTTTTCTGTCCCCTCGCCTACCTCCCCATTTTAGAGGTAATTTAGAGGAAATAACATAGCTGAATGTTCTCTCTAGCTCTGATCCAGGAAAAGGCAACAACCGTTCTTTCGGCTCCTGCCACACCTGAACTTTCTTTTCCCCTCAGCGTCTAGGTTTCTGGGCCTGAGCACCCGGAAAGGCCTAGGAAGCAGCCAGAATTCTGCTGTAAGGTGGAGAAAATATGTGTGCATTGTGTGTGTGTGTGTGTGTGTGTGTGTGTGTGTGGTGCTGGGGGAGACACTGCGTTGCAGGATGCTAGATATTATTTCACTGGGTTTTCCCTGTTTCCTTACTGAGAACCGAAGGCATCAATTTGGAGGCTGTGAGACTGCTCTGGGGCGGGGGTTGGGAATAATGGGGCCACGAGGAGGTGATGGGGAGATTGGAGCTGCCCGAGAATATTCTAGCAGATAGCGAGAGCAAGCTGTGGGGTGCGCGCGCAGGCGGAGGGCCGGATCATCGCTGGGTGTTGCCCTGCCCTGCCAGGCCCACCATCACCTCTCCAGCACTTTGCACGGGAGAAGCGGGAGGTTCCCGCAGCCGCGCGGGTGGCCTCTGAGAGCTCTTAGCAGTGGGGAGAGAGAGTTGGGATGAAATTACACAAATGCGCTGCATCGCCCCTTGTACTAACTTCACAAAAATAAAATAAATCAAAGCCTCTTAGGGGAGAACTGTTTTCCTCCAGCTTGAGAGCGGCTCTGAGGCTGCGGCTGGGCTGGGCCGGTCTTTCTCTGACTCCCCGCCGTCCGGGGTTCAGCGTGGGGACCGTCCAGATTTACCCAGAGCATCTAGCCCTGTTCTCCCCTCCAGGACTGTGTTACTCTCTGATACTATAACGGGGCTCTACAGAAGATTCTAGTTTCATTCTGGCAGGAGTTGGGCTGTTGAGGGTGTGCGGGAGGGAGGTTGGCCATGTTCTCTCTACAAGCTTAACTTCTCATCCTCTGTTCCCACCTTTCCTTGCTTTCCAAAAGATCCAGAGCTAGGGACAAGCTCACAGGCTTTTCATTTTGAATGACAACGCAGAAATGTGTGGAGATTTTTCTTTTTTCCAGGAAAGCTTTTTCATTCCTCCCTGTTTCTCTGCTTTTCTCTCCTTATCTATGGCAAAAATATATATGAATGGGATGGTAAATAACAACATGACAGACAGACTTTCTTCTTTAAAGTTCATTTCATATGCTTTACCTTTTGTTTTGATCAAACTCTAGCATTCCTTTGGCTTCACAAGTCAATCCAGTGACATTTGGCATATAGCATTTACCCAGCATTTATGATATTATTCTTCAATGTCTAAACATTTTTATAGCTTGTTTTATATACACATATGTGAATATATTAATGAATTATTCAACAAATAGACAGCAAGGATCTACTTAACAAGCACATACACATATTCAAACACAGCACACCTATATGTTTATGACATTGTATTTGTGACAACTCAATTTCAGATTATTGTATTTTACAAGACTCCTGTAGTACTTGTTATGGTAAATTATGAATATATATAATCAGGCAACATATGATTGTGGTATTTTATCTCCACAAAAAGCATTAATATTTCTGTACAGAAGTGAGAACTGAGACTTTTCTGCTGTTTGAAGACATGCTCATGCATATATATTGGTTGAATAAGGTGCTCCTATTAATCGGTTTAACAAATATTGATTAAATGTTCATTGTGTTCAGGGCATTATTAATTTTTTACACAGCTATAAAAGTATCATGATCACTATTCTTATACATAATTATGCACAAATAATTTGGTGTGTTGTTGCCAAATGTCTTAGCAAGAAATCATAGAAACAGCTTTAAAAAACAAATTTGTAAACCATTTCTTCCTTATTTCAACAAATGCTGAGTTCCCACTATGTGACAGGAGTATCTTCAGGTGGTGGAAATTCAGCATGAAACAAGGTTCCTGTCCTCTTGTAGCTGGTATTCTAATGGCAGAAAGTAGGAAAAAATGTAAATATATATCATTATGATAAAGGCTATGAAAGAAAGTAAAACAGGCAAAACTAGGAAGAAAATCACAGATATACTAAGGGAACACTTTGAACTTGATAATACTAAAAATTAACAAATGCCCAAATCCTAAAGTATGGATTGGGGTCTCTGTGGACCCCAAGTGTTAGTATGAGAGTATTTTGAAAAGGAAGAAACAAAATTAACATTTGTTGACCGTCTACCAGGTGTCTGGTACTGTTCTATGTTCCCCACCCCCACTACAGCACTTACTACCACATCTGTCCTGTGAGGTAAGCAGGTATTACTATATTACTATATTTAGTTTACAAGGAAGGAAGCTAAAATTCAGAGCACTAGTTCAAGGTCACACAGCTGATACTCTGGGATTTAACCCCAGCTCTTTTTGTTCCAAAGCTCATGCTCTCTTAGCAGCACTGTACCTCTATATATGAAGAACAAAGTATAATTAGCATGGTCAGAACCACACAGAAATGTATCCAGCTCACTTTATTCTTTCAGTAGCTCATGACTGTTTCTCTGGGATAGGAAAGGAACAATGACTGACTGGACATATCCTAACCCAATCACACACTGTTTTACTTGCTCCTCTGCACCATACACAGCTATTATTCTATGCTTTCTTATTCAAACCCTTAAGGGTTTGGGAGGTAGAAACCTCTTCCACATGGCTGAATCCCTGCTGCTTATTTTCAGTTGAGTACTGTTGCCGTGAGGTCTCTTCTACACTTTCTCTTACGCTGCATATTATGCCTTTAAAATGAAATTATTTCTGTTCTATAAAACCTACAAAGACTTTTAGAGGTTGTCTATTTGAGAATCCTAGTTCAATTACTTTGGTTGAATTTCCCAATGATTTTGATCGAAGAAAAGGAGTCTGCTTTAGTTAAATGGCCAGTATTAGTAAATACAGTCCAGCAGAGTTTCTATGCAGAAGAGACATATTTGTCTGTTCATCAGATTTTGGGAAGGGAGCAGTGATGATTTCTAGTAGCCTTATAGATAGAGCAGAATTTTTCTTTCAAATAGAAATATGTATGTGCATTTAAAATAGAAAAAGCAATTGTCCTATGCACATTCTGTACGTACCCATATTTGCATACAGTAATCCTCATCACTGGGCATTTTAATCAACACTGATGAACATTTGATAAGACTGTTATATGTACCTAGTGTTTTTTGTTTACTTGATTAAAATTTATTAATTGGCTTAATGAGAGAATGCTATAAAATGCAAACATTTTATACTAAACACTTACATGAACACAACCACATTCTCTTTCTTTAGGGTTTTATTTATTCTACTCTGATGACCAGTTTGATGATTCATTTAAAATCAACTACTATTTCGATAGACTTGATTAAATAAATTGTTTAGTTTGGTGTCCTGATTACCTAAATGGTTTTGAAAAGAGTAAACCCCTCTATAAGTGTGTGTAGCTTCAGATGCATGTGAGGAATGAATTAATCTCAGTCAAGAAAACGTTCTTAATATGGGTTTTCTAATTTTAGTTTTAATTCTTTTCTAAATGGGGAAGCAAAGGAAAAAGTAAGGATTTATGCCTTGTTTTGCTTGTGGTTTCATCTGTTGTCTTATGAAAGCCACATTGTCTTATGTCTATCTATTTTTTCCATTTACAGAACTTGGGAACAGAAAATGTTGTCAGACATTTGCTGTGAATGGTAATTAATTCCAATGATCAGTATGAGTTTGCATATGGACATTTATGAAATGAGTTTGATTATGAAATACCAAATACTCCTCTTATTTTCCTTAGTAACTTGGTAAATAAAATGCTATATTTAAGGGAGAGAGGCTAATACAGACCTTTCTGTTTGGGCCAAGGTTGGCTGCTCTGCAGCAAAACTGTTACTGTTTTGTCAGCTTTCATTTGGTAAGTCCTGCTGTTAATAATTCAGTCAATGACAGTGAGGCACATTTGCATTTTTGATGCTAATTAAGATGAGAGCATCGGTTGAATCTCTTGCTTCTCTAGTTAAAGACAAGATACTTTTATCGCGTACTACTCCAAATCACATACATAACCCTCAATTTACAACCACTATTATTGAAAAAGTGTTGGAAAATGGCCATTTATATAACTCAAGTATCTTTGGTTAAATGATGGCATAGCCATTCTGTGGAATGTTATTCAGCCATTAAAAGACATGCTTTCAAAACATAGTTGATGACTTGGTCAGTGTACATGATAGATTGTTAATTTAAAACGTAAGTTAAAACAGGATGTAGAGTATTATCACATATGTATAAAAATATTCTAGACCAAAATACCCAAATATATAAATGTTAGAATTATGAGCAATTTTTCCTTTTTAAAGTTCTTCTCATTTCTACTTTTTTCTAGATAAAAACAGTTGTAATAAACAACTACAACTTCTGTAACAAAATGGAATTTTGGAAGCAATCAAAATGTTTTCCACATTCTAATATTAATCACATATGTATACACACACACACATCTGAGGAGAAAAAAGGTAAAATGTCAACAAAAATTATCTCTGCAATAATAAAAAAAATTATCTCTGGATTGTGAGATGATGATTAGTGTCTTTATTCTTTATCCTTTTTTTTGTAATCTCTCAGTTGTTTTCAATGCAAATGTATGACTTTTATAATCAGAAAAAAAATTCTTATAAAGTAAAAGGAAAATGGCATATTTTCTAATAGTGTAAATAATTTTTTCCAGTAATATCAGAATATAATGACCAGCCTAAGAGTCCCCTGGTAGAAGATCCTATGATATTCATGTATTAATGCATGTGTTACCATTGGGTCGTAAGATAATTTTGTGTAGTCTCCTAATCCTGCTGACAGTTATAGTTGTGTGCAGATATATTATTCTCCACTTAAAAAACTTTTGGTACAGTTGCTTTTCTCCAACACTTTCAGGACTCCCTTTTTCCCTAGAGGCTCTAGCTCTCTTTGTAGGGGCCTTTACTTCTTCTTCCCTTTTGTTGGCACCATGGGTCATCTGGGGAGCAGTTTGTTTCTAAGCAGAGCTGCTGATGTTAGATGCAGTTACCATTTTGAAGCAGTACTGTATCTAAACCACAAACTCCACTTTTTCCTTCATGTCACTGAAAGGTTATTTGAAAACCACTCTCCCTGACACACACACAGAAGTAAAAACTTAACGTTAGCAGACAAAGCCAATTGAAAAATGACAAAAGAAAAATGGGCTCCAATTTTAGAGAGTCTGAGTAAGCCAGAGAATAATGATTCATTAACTAATCCTAGTGTTCTGAAGGTGTTTAGATGATTAGTCATTTTGGGGGTTCTTCTGAACTGGCATATACTAAGTCTTGGCATAATTATTTTTTGATCTGGTCTCAGAATAATTGTTTTAAAGAAATTAATATCAGTAATGAATCACTTTGGGGAGGCAGCAATTGTTTTCACACTTGAACCTCTCTTCTCACATACCACCACCAACAAAAATAATAAAACCCAAAAAAGAAAAAAAAATGAATATAATGAATCAAACACTTGAGAAAAAAGAAGCACCAAAGTTGTGACGTGAGAGAAGTTACCAAAAACAGTTAAAGTAGCAGCCTGTAGCCAGTGTAGACACAATTAAAAACTGCTCTTCCTTTTAAAGAATACATTCATACCTATCTTCTAAAAAAAGGGAAAAAGAGCTCTTTTTCTCACTGTTTACCCTTTGCAGGATGTGCGAAAATAGTCTTTTTGCATTTCCCTTTCTTTTCCTGTAACTTCTGGTCCAAGTCAGAGGAATGTCAATATCAAACCCACAGAAAACCTGGACTTCTTTCAGCTTGTTGGCTCATTTTTTGACTATAGCTCTTACTTATGTACAGGCCAGAGGCTGTGATTACTTCATACAATCAAGATAGCAAACCAAACCATCTTTAATTTCTTTGAAGTATGGTAATTATTACTATTGTCTTATTCAATAATTACTAGCTTGTGTCTTTCAATTAACTTCCTGCATCTCCCTGTCCTGTGCCTGTAGAGGAGTGGAGAGTGGGTTAACCAGTGGAAATTTTCATGTTTTAACACATAGAAAGTGTCATTACACTGAGGAGGGGTGTCAAATTGGGATGTATTAATCCCTAGACTTCTGCTTTACAAAGTTATTTCCTTGGGGAGTGCAGATTGTGAGGTGGCAAGACCCCCACGGTATTCAAGGTGTGACCCTTAACCACTTCTCCTCCCTTCCTAAAACAATAGTCTTTTTTTTTTGCTCTCTCTGCCAGAAGTCACGTAGCTTCTGTATGCTTTCCTATCTTTCGCCTAAAACACATTGCCTTCTTTCCCTAAAGTTAATCTTGACCCCATGTACTAAAATTCATGTGATTAAGAATATTGTTTATGATAAAACTCCTTTTAATTATCCATTTACTTCCCCTCAACCTTGTAAGATGAAAATATTCCCACTTGCTTTCCTTGATGATTTGCACCATTGTTAATATAAGCAACCTTGTTTAGGTACTATATAAATAACGCTGTTCAGAGGGTTGGTGCTAGCTGCAGTCATCAGCTGCATCAGACCTCCCCATCCCATCTCTTTGTCTTTCATGGAATCTATGTCTCTTGTGTGATTTATTTTCTGAAATCCCCACTATTCCCCCTCTGGTTTATTTACTCTTCCCGCTGGTTTGTGAAATTTCTTTATGTATTTATTTAAAAATTTGTCTTGCATAATGACTGAATGTATAAAACTAGGTGACAAAATTTCTCCTCCCAATTGCGCCAAATGAGTATGTTTAGACTTACAATTAATCTTTTTGAACATTTTTTTTCTCCTTTTGGTTCTTCATATTCCTCTCAGGCTACAATTCCTTTTATCTGGGAAGTCTAGTGTTGGTCTCTTAACTAATTCAAGAAACACAATACTTCTGTCACTACTAATGCTACTATTAATAACCATGACAATAATAATTGCAATAATACTTAATAATTATTATGTGTTAGGCACTTTTAACGAGCTTTAAATAAATATAGTCATTCAATCCTCACATAAAACTTATAACATGGATCCTGTTATTATTCTCAACTTCCCTCTTGAAACACTGCAGACCAGAGAAGTTAAGATACAAAGCTAGCAAGTGGCAAAGCTGCAATAGGAACCAGGCATTTGGCTCTTAAATCAACACTTTTCTTAATTCTGTGCTATCTCTCAAGGTTACAGGCTCAAATGCAGTGCTTTATATAGCATTAATGTGTAACACTTGTGGATCAGATCTCATTACTTTCATTATTATATAAAGTTCTCACTACCCTAAATCCCCTGTGTGTATAGTTCTGGATTATATTCCCAGGTTTGAGTCAGGAGAGGTTTCTTCAGCTTATTTTTTAACTGATTATAGCAAATAAGGTTTTCACCTTTTAAGGAAGCAAAGATGAGTTTCTAGATGACATTGCATATATAAACATATCCAAAGTCTTGCTTCAAAAGTTCTGTTAGAAATCTTTCTTTTCTTTTCAATTAATCCCTTGAGCAAGGAAATTATCATTTGCAAGCAGGAATCCTATATTTCTGTTGAAGTCCCCACATGTAAATGGGGGCAGCATCCTCTTGTGCTTATTTCTTTTGAAGCACCAGCAGTCCTGCCTTGGATGTCTAATGTAGGGGAGCCTGAAATTGTGTACTGTGCCATCTTTCACTGCCACATGCAGTCACTTCTGTGGACCACACTGTCTGAGAGGCACTCACCTACTTTGCCAAGATGCCTGGCATGCTTGATCTCTGCTAGCACTGCAAAAGCACCCAAGATCCAGCTCTCTCCAGTCCAACCCGCGGGCCTGGCCATAATTCCCCAAGCACCAATGACACAGCCAGAGGGACTGGGTCAGGCACACACAGTGGAAAACAAACATACAAAAACTCTATCCAAGGAACTCTTAATTTACACTTGTAGAGAGAGTGGATAGATCTTCCTTTTCTAAAGGCCATTTTATTTTAGGAGCATTATGGCTCTTCCCTGCCAGTGGAACTTCAGTGGAGCAACCATATCCACCCTAATGGGTTCTCTTCTCCCTGAAGGGTCCTGAGTATCTTAATGTAAATTGGTGATGGTGTTTAAAAAAAGAAACAAGTTTATGAAACTTCTTGTTCCATTGTTCTCTCAATACTAGGAATACTGGCCCTTACATTTTACATAATTAAGAAAAAAATCACTTAAAGGAAATTCCCTGATAGGCTTATTTCTAGTAATTGTAGATCCCCATTCCCTAACCCAAGAGTACCTAATCCACTTTAGGTGGAGTTTATTCAATTATGTTTAGTTGAGACACCCTATTCCCAAGCACTATGATAAAGTATAAAATAATAACAAATACACCCAGCAAGACAAGTGAACTAACACATATGTCATACCTAATCATGTGTAGGACTTTTCTGTAGGTAATTGACCTGTGGAGCAAGATGGCCTTCCAGGAACTAAAGTTACATGTGTGCATGTACATTTGTACATGTCTGTATGTTTTTGCTATAGCACAAATTGCCCCAAACAGATCACCTTTTGGTTTCTATTTTAAGAAGGGCAGATAGGTTCCCTGAATGTAAGGGAAGCCATACTTCAGTCTGTATGTTGGCTACTGAAGATTTCATGCACTCTAAGGTTGCATGAAAATCAGAACTTTGCAGTTGGGATTTTTAAAAGCAGACACCCTGGAATGAATTTGTTAAGGGAATTTGTCAGGGCTCCAGATCTGTGAGATGACAGATATCTGAGTTAAACATGACCTTGCATTCTGAGGTTGTCTTCAAATCCAAAGAGGACCTGTGCAAAACAAGAAGAAAAATGGGTGTCAGTCCCATACCATGCTCTGGGCTCACTTCCACAGGTCACTTGTTATTCTACCAGTAGTAGGTAGTGGTACCCCAAATGCCCCCTTGTTTAACAACAAGTTAGTGGTGGAGATTTGAACTTAGGCCTTTCTGATCTTAAAGCTCTTGTTCAATAATGCTGTTATAAAGATATAGCAAGTAGATTTTAACTTGAGTTTTCATTCTGATCAATTTATCACAACTGCATTTATGACTGTTGTAAGGATTCTGAGGTGTCATTCTTAGGGGCCCCTGGGGTCACCCTGAGTCAGGCTTTGAAGAAGAGAATGGAAGCCATGGGCTGGACAATGCTGTGTGAGCCTCTTCAGCCCAAGCCAACAGATCATCAGCAGCAAAGTGCTGCCACACTCTGACTTACAGACAAATTACCCAGCTTATCTCATGCTAGTAATGACAAAAAACAAAAACAAAAACAAAAACAAAAACAACCAAATGTCATTTAGAGCAAAACTTGCTTTTGACAATTTCTGTAAAAATGTCACCTCTTTTAGCCGATTAAAAAATGATAAGCATAGTCTGATACATATACAGATATTGTATTGGAGGCTTTATTGTTGAGAGGGAAATTTATTAAAGGCAGAATGTCCATGATGGATATTTGTGTGTTCTGGATAATATCGTATAATGGGCTGTAAAAGGTACGGTGAGATAAATTCTATTTAAAAAAGCAAAGGCAATGAGATGACAATGAGGTGATACATTTCGATTTTGGGAATATTCTGGAACAATTCATGTGAAATATGTTAGCCATATGGGAGAGGCCAGCTGGCTACGTGGGGTCTCCTGCCAGAAGTGAAAGCGATCATCTTGACCTGCAGAGTAGGAGGGGCATGTACAGGAAGTGGGACTGAATGAGATAGCACAACGCAAGCTCTGAAAACAAACGGGACCAATCGAAGGAAAATAAAACCAGTAAACATAATGAAACATAATTTTTTTCTTGCTTAGGCATTATAGAGCTCAAAATTAAAATTGTTGGTGTTTTTCTCTCTTACTTTACATACTGTTAAATGAGAAATTCTCTATTGCGGTACATCCCTAAGCTATTTAGACAGTTTATATATAAACCTTTTATTGCTCAAATCTCAGTGCTAGATTTGTATAGATGTTTGACAGAGGTTCTTTGTAGGTTACAGTCAAAACACTACATATTTGAGTTTTCAATACTATTCCAAATATAATTAAAAACACAAGCAAAGAGAGAATACTGAGAGGTGAAAGAAAGGAAAAGCAATAGTGGGGCCTTGTGGTGGGCACTTCTAGTCCCAGCTTAAAATTAAAGGACCAGAGATTTTAATGTTAAGCTGCAGCAAGAGGATTGCTTGAGCCCAGGAGTTTGAGGCTGCTGTGAGCTAGGCTGATGACACCCACTCTAGCTTGGGCAACAGAGTAAGACTGTTAAAAAAAAAAAAATTAGCAAGGAAGAAAAACAATGAAAGAGAAGAAGAAAGGAAGGAAAGAAGGAAAGAAAATCTAGAGGGAGGGAGAGAGGGAGGGAGAATAGGAAGAAAGGAAGAGAAAAATTGATATAGTTCAACTTGTTTTCTATGACAGCTTCTGCAAGCAGTTTTAAAGCAGAATGTGAAGAGGCCATTGGAATTGGGCTTCTTATGATAGGAGAGGTTAAGTGCTGTAGCAAAAATGCCCAAATCCTCAGTGTCTTAACAAGTAAGGGTTAACTATGCTCACATTTGTAGCGCATGGGGGTTGGGAAACTCTCCGGTGAGCAGGACACATGCTTTTCATCTTGGTTATGGTATTCAGTACAGAAGAAGAGCACAGTGAGGATGGCATGAAGGTGATCCTGGAAGTGGAAAAAATTAGCTGGCCCACTTTTCCATGGCCAGAACAGGGTTATGGGACTCCCATCTATTATAGTTAACTCTGTGTTCCAAAAAAGGGAAAGGAAGTTAATGACATCTATCTACCAGTCTCACCCACAGTACGATCACTCCGACTAAAGGACATAGGGAGAAGAACTTCCCTTTCTACAGAAGGCAAAGTTTCTTTTGCAAAAAATTTTTAGACCTGAATTCTCATAATAAATGTCTAAACTTAATAAGCTAAGATTAGCCATGGCCAATGAGCTGTCTTTGGTTTCCACCTAGCCTCCTTGTTGCTCAGCAGTACATTGGATTCCTCAATGCATGCTGATGAACACCTTTCCATCAATTTTCCTAGAAATTCCTGGTGAGCCCTTACAATTCTGTGAGGACTGGAATAAAGTAGGCAGAGTCCCAGTGCATCAGTCAGTGTCATCACTCCATAAAGGCTGGCAGTCTTCTCCTGGAGATGACATAAAATAGGTTACATAATTTCTTTTCAGTTACGTTCAGTGATTTCTGTTTATTCTGTATTCAGTGTGTTCAACAGACTATACTTTTATGCTTAAATTCTGTCATTAAGTTGCTTTTTTATTTCAATGTCATGCAAACTATTTCCTATTCTTACACAGGTAGCTATATTTATTCTGGGGAAAAAATTGTGTTTTTTTTCTTTAAATAATCATCTTTAATTCCAAATCATTTATTAATGGTTAAAAGTAAATTTGAAGCTTTCATATATCACATCAAAAGTTGCACTTTTAAATTCTTGTAATTATGTAGAAGAAAAAAGAAAATGCAATTACTATAGTAAATTTAGCTTTTGTATAAAAGAAATCTATAGTAGAACATAATTTTTATAATAGCATAGTAAATATACAGATTGTAACATGCAGCTATTTTTCAGTATGATTATTACAGTGTTGCTATTACCAGAACCAATTTACTAAAGTTTTACTAGGCAAAATATTAGTTACTCTATTTTTCAGGTAATAACTATGGTTTGTTTTGGTTTTATGACAAAACTAGAATGCCATTATAATGAATTTTGTTATGTTGGACTTATAAGTGATAGAGGGACTTTTAGCCTATTTTCTAGCTTAGCCCTGCACTTAGAATATGGCCTAGAGCATGTTACTTGAGCTTCCTTCGTCTTTGTTTTCCACTATGAAAAAAAGACATATTCATTAAAAAATATAATAATCCCATTAACAGTATAAAGCCCAGTCCTAATTAATTGCACTTAGATTCACTCCATGAGTTAACTGAAGTGAAATATCAACCCCCTGCTATTGAGCATACATTGGGATGAGTTCCTTTACTACAAGTGAATTAAATACTCATAATAAATATATTTGCTTTTAATAGTTAAGTCATGAAAATTACGCTAAGTCCCCAGAAGCCCTTTTCCTCATTTTTCCTTTGCCAGATACTTTTTTCATAGTCTGACCTCTCCACGGTCAGTGGCCTCCCCTCTCACCTTAAGTGCCTGCATTAGTCCCTTAGTCATGCTAATATACCAAGAAGCAAAACTCTTCTTTGTCTTTATTTATGTACCTATTACCCTTTTCAAAGTACTGCTCCACTTCTAGTCATAACTAAAATCAAATAGCACAACTGAAAATAAAATTGACAAATATATTCAGCATTCTATAAAAGCCAGTATTGTTTTGATTGTCTTGAACTCTCCTGTGGCTACATTTCTGTCTGGGAGGGAATTAGACACCCTGGGCGTACATTGACTTTCAACTTGCATACTAATAAATTATAGCCCTAGAAAAATAAATACAATAGCAGACTGCCGGAAGGTGAGTAATACTCCATTCTTCCCCCTCTAAAATCCAGAACTATTAAGAGAGAGAATAAAGATGGAAAGAGATCAAGAAAGGCTATATTATTGAAATTTTTACTGAGGAAGTGGTTTGGACTCATAGCCAAAAGGTTCTAATATTCACCTTAAAAACACATGTTCTCCATTTCCAACCCTAGTGTCCAGAAGAGCTGTTAACATGGCCCTGAGCACTTCCTTTACAGTGAGAAGACAAACCAGAACACTGAAGACAGGATGCCCCACACAGGTTGGAGGGACTGATTCAAGCACGCTTGAGCATTTGTTTCAAATACATCAATCAAATAAGTTACTAATAAAAGTAGTTGAGGGAAAATAGAGCAGTCCCTTCCTCCTGCCTCCTCGTTATTTTGGAAGGTCCAAGAAAGGAAAGATTAGTCTGAAACAACCCTTAGAAAGGGCGGGAAATAAATGGTTTTAGAGTCTGTCTACTTAGGTTTGAATTTTATCTTTGCCATTGCTGGTAGGACAAACTATTTAATAGCTCTTATTCCCTTAATATAAAATGAGGATTAAGATATGCCAGTACAGAGCATAACTGAAACTTTGGATACAAAAGCCCCCCCTTTTCCCTCTGCAGCATCCTAGATCACATGATTGCAATCTGGCTCATGAAATACTGGCAGAAAGGAAGTTCACCATCTCCACAAGACTTCCTGCCTGATCCTCCACACTGTATTTTCTTGTATTCCAGTCAGATCCAAAGATTACAATAAAGGAACTATAAGTGCCAAGAGATGGCAGAACCATACTGGGCAGTAACAACATCAGTCCCCAAGTGCTTCAATGGGATGTTACTTTTTTCATTCCATTTTTATTTGATATGTGTCAGACCATCATGTGAGTGAGAAATAATTATTTAGCACATTAAAGCCATTGAGGGTTTGGGGTCGCTTGTTCCAGATATTCATATATCCTCATTAGAATACCAAGAGAAGTCATGGAGATAAAATAGAAAAAAAATCCAAAAATTACTGGGCACAGTGATTCTTAGCTCTCTGAGAGACCTAGATGGCAGTTGATCCCTTCTTTTAACTGTCTGCTATCAGCTTATATGTGTGATCAGCCTCAATCATAATTAAAGGCCAAACATAACTAAATGGGATCAAAAAAAGGAAAAAAATTATTGTCATGCTATTTGGGTTGTTTGCTTCAGATAATCAATGATTAAAGAATAAAAAGGAAGCCTGGTATGGTGGCTCAAGTCTGTAATCTTAGCACTCTGGAAAGCAGGGTTGGGAAGATCCCTTGAGCTCAGGATTTTGAGAGCAGCCTGACTCCGTATCTACTAAAAATAGAAAAATTAGCCAGGTATTGTAGCAGGCATCTGTAGTCCCACCTACTATGCAGGCTGAGGCAGGAGGATCTCTCTAAAAGAGTATGCTGATGCCATGGCACTCTAGCCTGGGTGATAGAGTGAGACTATGTCTCAAAAAAAAAAAGAAGAAGAAAAAAGAAAAAAAATAACAATGCATCTAAATATTATTTCAATCATAATACTTCTAAACAAAATGAATTCTTAGTTATAACTTGTAGAAATGATCTAGAATGAGTGATTGCTTTTAAAATGAAGATAGATTTAAATGCCATTATATGCAATTTATTCATCTTATTCCAATATATTCAGGTTTTCTTAAATATCTCTCATGTGTATTCTTTGGATAAACCCAAACACAAAATAGTGCCTTATATTCCATAACAAAGTACCTTTACCAATAAACTTGGTAGTATGATTCTGGATTTTATAAAGTAAAATACGTACCTCAAAATGTATACTGTTTCTTGTAACCTTGAGGTAATTGTTTTGTAAATTTCCACAAGTGTAAAAATAAGCTGGAAAACAATACAATAAACAAGTATTAGGACTGGAAAGAAATGAGGGAATTAAAACCAATAAACAAATGAATAAGGTAGGAGACTATAGGCCAATACTCTCCTGGTTGATAGGCAGAATATAATCAGAAAATGGTATTTAATACCCTTGTTTACAATTAGAACCATTTCTCTTTCTGTTAAAGATTATATATAGATTTATATAGAGAATATGTCTCATCTTCATATAGTAATAAGCTAGAGTGTTCATTAGTTACTTAAGGAGAAAATCTTGACAAGTCTTGAAGGCAATAGTGATGATGTGCTCTCCAATGATTTTGTTGAAATATGACTGAAGTCTTAAATTACTAAAGATGATTTCTTTTCTTTTCTTCTTTTTTTTTTTTTTTTTTTGTAGTTTTTGGCCAGGGCTGGGTTTGAACTTGCCACCTCTGGCATATGGGGATGGCGCCTAACGTCTTTGAGCCACAGGTACCGCCCTAAGGATGATTTCTTTTGTCTTGGTGGGAAGCCCCCTTAAGCCTCTATTTGCATAGGGAAAACTTGAAATATAACCTGGGGTCATATTTTTAAAATTTCTTTAGTAAGGATAGGTCATAGACTCTAAGTTCCTTAAAAACTGGGAGAAAATTTGTCATTTGCTGTCATACCCTCGCAATTAGTACACAAAGAAAACCCAACAAGTGTTTGTTTTTGTTTTTTAGAGAAAAGATCTTGCTCTGTCTCCCAGGCTGGAGTACAACGGCCTGATCCTAACACATTGCAGTTTTGAACTCCTGAGCGTAAGCTCCTCTCCTGACTCAGCCTTCTGAGTAACTGAGACTCAACTAGCATGCCCAGTTGAGTTTATTATTATTATTATTATTATTATTGTAGAGATGAGGTCTCACTATGTTGCCCAAGCTGATCTTGAACTTCTGGTCTGAAACGATCTTCCTACTTTGGCCTCCCAAGTTCTTGGGATTGCTGTGATGAGCCACTGCTCCTGGCTTTGAGTGTGTGTATGCTTTTTTAAAATAAAAAATACAGCCCAAAGAAACTATATCTTTATTTAAGAAAGTAATGTAATTTAATTTTTTAAGGATAATTAACAGCACATGTGTTCAAAAGAGCAGTTTCCCTGTAGTGGAAAGGGTGGATGGAAGAAGCAAGTGCCCATAGATGGTAGAGAGTTCAACAGGCCTGAAGGACCCAGACACACAGACTTAAAGGTTTTTAATGAGGTCTGGACAATAAGGAAACAAAAGAAGGTGCAAATCTGGGATGGTTTTGACCTACATTCAAATGAAGATGCACAAAGGAGAGGGAAAAGTGAATTTTCAGATTTTCTAATTTGAATGATGATGGGAACGTGGCTTGTGATACCATTACCCAAATCAGGGAATCTAAGAGGTGAACCATGAGGTTGGAAGGGGAGGACAAAATGGTACTATCAGCTGTGGTTGTCAGAAATGAGACAGAAAAGTAGGAGAGAGTTTGGGAAAGTTGCAAATACTGAACTCAACAATATTCTTATAGTCTATACCTCTTATGTCCACTAGGACATTCTCTCAGGATAATTTACACACTGGATTTTGAACATTACTAAGAAAAAAGTGTAAAATGTTATTATTTTTATATTGCCTATACATTGAAATAAAATTATTTTGTCTATTAAAATTTCATCTGCTTCTTTTTAGCTTTTGTTTTTCTAATGTGGCTACTGAATAATTTTAAATTCTATGCATGGTTCACATTAAATTTCCATTGAAGAGAATTGGGCTAGTGGCTTGAGAAGAATAATTGATGCTTTCCTATTCTGTTTGATTTTGTTATATTACTTATTTCATATTTCCTAGTTGTTAGGACCAAAAAAACAACAATCCTGAAAGCACATGCTATTTAACTGAATAACTATAAAAACCCAATACAAACTCACATTAGAGAGTAACTGTTATTTTTTTAACTCAGTAAGAGAGGTATGAATTCTGTGCTGCCCTCAAGGTTCCCATGGTGAAGAAAGCAGGGCTCCATGTAGGGCTCCGTGCAGCAGATGTAGGGATGTGAGTGTGCGTGCATGCACACATGTGCTTATACATATGTGTGTGTGTGCCACCCTCTTCTTATACTTGCTGTGGATAGCACTGGTTCTTCATCAGTCCATTTTGCATGCATTCTTTCTAAGAAAAATGAACCCAAGTTACCACACCAAAATTTTCTTAGAGCTTTTGACCAAAAAAACATGAGAGTTAAGTTGTACAGCATCAGTAACAAATGATAGAAGTATGATTATTACTTTATTGTCTTTACTCCTTTATGTTATATGTATGGAATGAAATAATCCAATATTTTTCCTCTTTCTTATCAGAGATTTTGATTGAATGTTACGGCATATGGATCAAATTCATTTCATCTTATACAACTTCTTTACCTTTTCACTCCATGTGTCCCAGGTAAAGGGCATTGTTTCATTCTATTGCCAATATTGCTTTATGCCAGATTACTTCTTGTTCTAATATGTTCTCACTAGCATATAGAATCTCATGAAAGAAGGGCTGGAAAACCACCTCTATACTTCTGTAACAGCATTGTTGGGACAGGAATAATTCTGATCTTTCTTGTTTAAAAAGGAAAGACATTGATACTTAACTTTCTCTTTTTTATTCAACATGTACGTTTTTTATATTGTTGGCAAGATGAAGGTACATTTGTAAAATACACAACTAGCAGATTTTTGTATTTTAAAATACTGACAACATTTTCAATAATAGGTTTGATTGTAATGGATATAAATAAAACCCAACCTAAATCACATTTATTAAAAGCCTTTTGTGGCAGGATTTTAGTATTTAATTGGTCATATTAGCTAAGAATTCTCACCTTGATCACTATTGTTATCATTTTAAATATTAGTTGGACATCTATAACTGAAATTATCAATTGTCATAAAAAGTACAAATACATGTTTATTTACTTTCTGTGGATTGGTTTTCCAGGGAGATATCATCTATTGATTTTGTTTATTTATTAATTTGAACAGATAGAAACCAGCTTTGAAAAGATTTATTTTCAATGTATTACCTTTAGTTGATCTAACCTCTAAATTAGAGAAGATGGTAAAATGGAAGGAGAGTTCAGTTTGGTTTTGGGGAGAAATCAAACATTTACAGTTGTTCTATAACAGATAAAAATCTATTGACATATTAAGAACACTAACTAAGTCAACTACAAGCAACTGAATATCAATGGTTTTAAAATTTGCCCTACTCTGATCACATGTCATTAGTTACCTGGTTTATGATTTTGTTGTTAATCAGCCTCTGAAAAACCCAATTTCTTTATGTTATTAACTGAGTTGCATCTAATATGATCTCCAGGGAAATACAGAACTTCAAACTTTTAAAAATAAAACAATAATAAAGACATGAAAAATATAGCAAAATAGAAAACTTAATATTTGAACTTCTGGAATGAGTATTGAACCCAGTTCTACTATTCTGAGAAGTGAGAAGGAGAGAGGCAACATTAGGAACCTCAGCTCCAGGCATTTGTCACAAGTTGGCACAGAGAGCTTTACACTCTAGTACTAGCTACCATGTTGTAGTTTAAAACATTTTTATCCAATGTAATGATAAATGCTACCATGGAAATATGCAAAATATCCACCATATCAGCACATTTTAGAGAGACTTTTTTATAAATCACAAGCAAGTGCACTCATAAAGTGAGTCAAGATTGGGATATTTTTCAATTATTCCTTTCTAAGTCTCCATTTTACCATGTTCTCCTGGAGGTATTGGTTTCTATCTTAGTCTGTTCCACACTATTGTAAAAGGATGCATAATAATAATAATTTAATGCTTTAGCATCTTTATTTTCTTAAAGATGTTTGTATAACATCTTTAGAGTCTTTATTTTCTTAAAGATGTTTGTATAACTAAAGTGCTCATAGACACCTCTGCTCTGAAAGAAACAATTGACTTCAGTAAGATATTTTCTTGGCAATGCTATAAATAGCTTTGGAAAATTAAACTCTCTGTATTTTGAACCATATGTTTTCTAAACTAATTTTGAGTAAGAAATGTATCTTAAGATGTAACATACTTGTAAAAATGATGTAACATGGGCAAAATATTTTGGTTTCTAAAGATACATAAAATTCCATTCAGATAACCCTCCTTGATAGGATAATAAAGATTATTGTTAAGAGAAATGTTATATAGAACCCCGTGGGTCTGTATTTCTAAAAATAAAAACAAAAAATGACTTCACAGTGTTGTCAATTCAAACTTACAGCCATTAATTGCCCTCTGATGCTCCTTGAGATGGTGCCCATGGGCCAGAAACATTTCCAGGGCTTCATAGCAGACAGTATTCAGGTCTTCAGCTTGGCTGTTCCTCACTCTCCATTGCACATTTTGGGTATCTATAAGCTAAATTCTGAGTCACAATCTTTCTGTTTTTTATTCCCATTCTTGAAATATGTTTCTTTCTCTTCGATATGATCCATGGAATAATAACTAAAGCAGCAGAAGTCACTTTAAGAAGACAGGAGAACTTAGTCCTCTCAGAGCCTAATAGCTCATGACTAGTGTTCCATGGTCTGACTCATGGTAATTGTTAGAGGGACTCTTACAAGTTCAAGATAGAAATGGTTTTCCCATGACTGCATTGTGAATAAATACGAATTGCAATAGATATTATGATAAAGTCATGTTATTGTTATTGTATATTTGCATGGTAAATCATAGATGTATCAAATTTTACATGCTCAAAATAACATTCTTGATATCCACTCAACAAGCTAATTATTTTATGATTCTTGCCAATCACAGTACATGATATTAAATTGTCATGTCAAAAACTTAATTGTTTTTATAATTGTTCACTTCCTCCCATATCCAACTCATCTATAAATCCTCTTGTCTCAATCTATGAACTATATTCCAGGTATGACCACTACTTGTTAATTATATTGGTACCACCTCTGTGCAAGCTATCATCATTTTTTTTACTTGAAATTTGCTGTACTGCTTAGGATTTACATTGAAAATCAAGTATTGTAAATCAGTATCAATGAGTATGATTAAGCCATTTTCTTTTTTATGTTTTGCAGGAACGAAATGCCAGATTTAAGTTATCTCAGACTCTGATTACTGATGTCCCAAGCCATATGCTAAAAATATAGATAAATCTTCTTTGGTATATCATAAAATAATTTTGGGCTTTAAATTATTTCCACTATTTTTCATATATGATATTCAGAACTCCATTAAAAAATAGACAAAAGAAGAAACAAAATAAACTGATTAAAAATTAAAAGAAAAAGGCATGTAAAAAGATAGAGATCCATAACAGATTCTTATGTTAAGATTATCTGACAAAGATATTAGACTAATTCTGCCAAATATTATCATAGAAGTAAAAATAAATCTGAGAATTTTATATAGAACATATAAACAAGTTGAAATCCTCTGACTGAAAAATACATCAATCAAATTACTAGTTCAATAGTTGGAAATAACAGAAGAAATATAGCTGAAGCAAGAATTAGTGAACTAGAAGGTAGAACAGAAGAAAATAGTGCAATGTGAATAAGAAAGGTAACAAAGGAACAGAAATATATATTTTAAAAAAGCATCCAGTAGTGAAAAGAAAATGGTAGTTCTACTTTTTCTTTCTTTTTTTTTGAGGAATCTTCATACAGTATTCCATAGAAGTTGTGGTGATTTGCTTGTGTAAGCATTTCTTTCTTTCTGTATCCATGCCAGCATCTATTTGTGTGTGTGTGGGGGGGAGGGGGGGAATAGTTTAATAAAATTCATTCTAGCTGGAGTAAAGGTGATATTTCATTGTGTCTTTAATTTGCATTTCCCTGATGATTAGTGACATTGAGCATCTTTTCACATTTATTGGCCATTTGTCTATCTTCTTTTGAAAAGTTTCTGTTTATGTTATTTGCTCACTTCTTGATGGGGTTGTTTATTCTTTTCTTGCTGATGTTCTTGAGTTCTTTTGCAGATTCTGGTTGTTACCCCTTTATCAAAAACGAAGTCATTTTGTCAAAAAGACCCCTATACTTAAATGTTTATTGCAACACAATTCACAATGGCAATGACATGGATTCAACAGTCAATTAACAAAATGTGGCCTAAGTATATTATGGGATACTACTCAGTCACAAAAAAGGATAATCCCTTTTGTAACAGTGTGGATGGAATTGGAGACCATTATTCTAAGTGAATGGAAAAACAAACACGACACGTACTCACTATTAAATAGGAACTAACTGATGAGCACACATGGAAATCAAACAGAGGAGAGTGGGGAGGAGGAGAGGGGTAAAAGCCTACCTAATGGGTACAATGAACACTACTTGGGTGATGGGCATAGGTACAGCCCTATTCATTATTACAAAAGTGATCCATGTAACCAAAAACATTTGTACCACCATAATATTTTAAAATTAAACAAGCAAACCAAAGATTAAAAGAAAAAGAAAAAAAACACAAAAGACACAGATTACATTAGGGCATATAGTAAAAATGATTTATATATGTGTAGAGATAAAAAGATATTTGTTTAAAAGGAAGCACAATTTAGGAAAATAGTCCATTCATCAACATAAAAAATGAAACTAAAAGACAAAAACTTTTCTTATAGATATGCTGGAAGATAATAAATACCAGTATCAAATTCTATACACAATTAACATGTCCTTACCAAAAAAAAAAAGAAAAAAGGTGACTTAAAAATCCTGTCAGATGAAGAAAATCTGGACAGATTTATCACTTTAGATGCAATCTAAAGAGACTTCTGGCTGGGTGTAGGCTTCTGCTACTTTGAGAGGTTGAGGTGGGAGGATCACCTGAGGCCAGGATTTGATATAAGCCTGGGCAGCATAGTGAGTCCTTACTTCTATACAAAATTAGTTTGGCCTGGTGGAATGCACCTTAATCTCAGTTATTTGGGAATCTGAGACAGGAGGGTTGTTTGAGATTAGGAGGTTGAAGTTGCAGTAAACAGTGATTATGCCACCATATTTGAGGCTGAGTAACAGAATGAGAATTTGTCTCAAAGAAAATTCTTCAAACAAAAGGAAAACTTTCGGAGATGCAGGAAAGAATAAAGGCCAAAATAACAACTATTTGAACATTATAAATGCATATTTATAGTATAAAATAATGTCTTATAAACTTTTTATGATAATAAAACATCTGATGCACTGAGAATATATAATAATCTTAAATTAATATGCAAATAATAATACCACCTCAAATCATATAGAAAAAAATTAGCAGAAGTACAAAGAGAAATAGGCATATTGACAGTCATAAAAAGAGGATACAATGCATTCATCTATGTAATTATTCATCAGATGAGTTGTTAACATGAATATAGACTAACAAAGTTGATCTAAAGGACATATATAGAACACTGCCTTCAGAAACTAAAGAATGCATATTTTATTTTCCAACTATGCATAAAGCTTTTATAAAAATAAATCCTCTACTGAACTGTTAGAGTAAATCCTAACATAGTCCCTAGAAGTGAAATTATACTTAATATGATCACTCTTACAATAAAATTTAAAAAAAATAGAAAATCTCTATGTGTTTAGAAGTTTTAAACACTTCTATATTTCTAATGAGTGAAAAGATAAAATAGAATGGAAATTTTATAAGACTTTGAGTTATACTGGAAAGAGAAAAGATTAAAAATCCATACCCTAAGCATAATTGATGGTGAAATATTGAAAGTTTTTGAACTCGGATCAGGACCAACGGAAGTGTGACTATTATCATTCTTGTTTACAGCATTCTATGAAGGTTATAGAGTGAGAAAGCAGGGAAATATATAACAGGATCAAGAATAGAAACAAAGAAAGAAAATTCTCATTATCCTAAAGTGATTTGTTTATGTAGAAAAAGCTTAGAACATAGAAAAGAATTATTAGAATTAATAAAGGACTTATCAAGATTTTAATAAACAATTAAAAAAATAACATTTGAAAAATTATTCAATCTATAGGAGGATCAAAGTACATTGAACTCCCAAGAATAAATCTTACAAACACTATGAACGAATGCTGCACAGAAAACTATGAAACATATTGAAATGAGACGGCACCTGTGGCTCAAGGAGTAGGGTGCTGGCCCCATATACTAGAGGTGGCTGTTTCAAACCCAGCCCGAGTCAAAAAAAAAAAAAAAAAAAACATATTGAAAGAAAATATGGAGGCAGAAGAATCTGTGTTAGCAAGAGGTGAATTCTCAAACTGATCCATGAATTCTATAAAATTCTGATAAAAATGACAGCTAGTTTATTGTGTGTGTTAACACACACTTGTGTGAATGTGTGTCAGTGTGTAACTTGACAATCTAGTTCTAAAATTTATATTGAAATGCAATGGCCAAGAATGGTAAAGACACATGTGGAAAAGAAAAGCATGTGGAGAACGGCACTCTGCTAGATATCAAGACTAACTACAGGGCTACAGGATTTAAGGGACTAAACCTCAAGAAAAAAGATTGGCAAATTTGACTGTTAAATTAAGACCTTTTTTCACACAAGTCATCAGTAAAATAAATAAAAGTAAAAGTAAATAAAAGTAAAGAATAAAAGTAAATGTAAAAATGTAAAAAAGTAAATGGAGAAAAACATTTGTAACATATATAACTAAAAAAAAGAACTCTTGTAGAGAATACATAAAGAATCCCTCTTTAATTCAGTCATTAATAATGCAGATTATTGAATAGGAAAAAAGTAGGCAAAGTCTTCAGAAGGCACTTCAATTACAAAAGATGATCAAATGGCTAACACATATATGAAAAGTGGGCTGCCTTCATTGATGATTGAAGAAATGCCAATTGGAATCACAATGAGATAACACTACAAAACTCAAAGTAAGTAAAATTAAGAAAAACAATATTAAGTTCTACAAGGTTATGGAGTGACAGGAGCTCCCATATCCTAGTGGTAAGAATACAGGTGTAACTATGAATGGTACAACTACTTTGAGAAATTGGGTCGCATTTATTCATTTGAACATATGCTTACCTTATGCCACAGAAGTTCCGCTCATAAGTATATGATCAGGAGAAATTTATGCATGTGTGCTTAAAAACATACAAGATGCTATGGCAGCATCATTTACAATCAGCAAAACTAGAAATAAATCTCAATTGCATTGTAATTTATCCATAGTATACATTAACAGAAACAAATGAACACTAGATATATGCAGTGATGTGAATGAACCTTACAAATATTACTTTGAGAGAAATAAGTGAACACTAAAGATTACATACTCTGCTATCCCATTTATACAAAATTCACCAAAGGTGACATTAATCTCTGGTGTTAGAGGTGAGGAAAGCAGTTGCTGGTGGTGATGAGGCACGGTCATGACTGGGGGAGCGTGGTGGGGAAGGATTCTGTAGTGCTGAAGATATCCTAATATTCTGTGTCTTAACCTTCATCACCAGGGAGAATTCACTGAGCTGTGCACTTAGGATTTATGCATGTTTCTGTATTTATTGTATTTCAATTAAAATGTCACAGAATCCGCTTTGTTTGCACGGCCTTAGTTTTCCAAAGCACTATATTATCTCCCACATTAACTTCACTGCTAAATGTTTGCAAAGAATAATCTGAACTTGATGTCTCTCTCTGTTTCTTTGATCCCACTCATCCTCCGTCCATCACACTTGGGCTTCTGCCCTACCACTCTGAAAATGCTTCCACTAAAGTCGCCAATGACCTCCTAATTGCCAATTGTGGGTCTTCAGTCTTCGTCCTACTTGACTTGGCCCTGCCATCTGACCCTGCTGACCACCCCTCATTTGTAATGTCTCCTCCCTTGACCTTGTCCTTATGCTTCTTCCTTTTGGACCATTTCAATTAATTATTGCTCCCTTCTTGTGTTTTCTAGTTATATGTGTTCATATTGCCGTAAAATCAGAATTACCAACCTGGCTGGGGATTTTTTCCTGTATTTCAAAGAGTTTTTAGACAACTTGTGAATGATCTGACATTGCATGAAAATCAGCAGATTTCACATGAAAATCCAGGTTTCTAGTATCAGGAGATTAAGAGATTTGGTCATTCTAGACCAATTTTATTAAGTAGGAAACAGACTTCTAGACCCAAATAGTAGGGATTTTTAGCTCAACACAGAACCCAGCCTGACCCCTATATTTTTAATAACCTGCTTGGATCTTTGAAAGCACTTACCGTGTTTCCCCCCAAATAAAACCTACCCCCAAAATAAGCCCTAGCAGGATTTCTATGCATTTGTTAAATATAACTGATGATAAGACCTAGTGATGGGCTTAGATATGCAGATATACTGCATAGCCACACCAAGCATTTCAGCGTGGAGAGGAAGACATCCCCTAGAAAATAAGCCCTTCTTGAGAAAAAATAAATGTAAGACAGTGTCTTATTTTGGGGGAACATGGTACATTTCTCACCACTGTTATAAATGTGTTGTCAGAGCAGAGCTTCTGAAACAGTATATAAGAATAATCTGAGGAGTTTGTTCAAATGTTTCCATCCCATCCCACAGACAGCAATGTGATGGACATTGGGAGGACTCAGGAAAGGGGGTTTAAAGAAGCTCCAAGGTGACTCTGATGCAGTTAGCCTTGGCAGACACTATTTCTGGGGATTTCTTTAACTCCTTATGCCTCACTGTCTTGTAGAGGATGGAGATTTGCAGATGAGTAATCACAATAGATATGTTCCATCACTTTTCCCAGGACAGCTGCGGTCTTGTTTTCCAATCTCTTTGGAAGTCTCCAGCCCTACCCAGATGTGGGAAATAGGCCTTATGAATGTTGGGTCAAAGCTAAATGCCTTTCTAAATAGGAAAAATATTCAGTAGTTAATCAGTAGGGTTAGTCAGAGAGAGCTATCAAGCCAGAGACAGAACTGGGAAACTGAGGACAGTGGGAAGTTTTGAAGGGGAGCATGAGGAACAGAGCTGGTAGCAACTCTTTTAGGTCCATGAGGATAGCTACCTTTGAAATGAAGGTTTTGGTATTAGCTTAGAAGAAGTAGGTAAAAGTGTTGTCTTCATGTGGACCATAATGGTACAAGTGTTATAAGAATGATATATCATGACCATAAAATGAGGTTTAATCAGCTACAGAGTCTGAATATAGTCTTGATTCAGTTAATGAACCACTTAGGTTAGAAACTGTCATTTGTGTGTGTCATCCATCTGGGTGACTATGGTATTCAACAGTTGGTTCTAATGATGTTTACATGTAGCAAGAGAGTCAGATTGCTGTCTGGATCCAGGTATGTGCTGGATCAAGAGGGTAATAGAAAAAGCAACAAAATGATTAAGAGTAACGATGAGTGAGTCTAGAGATGACCATGAGTTCATTAGTCACTAGTGGAGCAAGAAGAGGCTGATCAACTAGGAATGAAATGGTCAAGAAATGGCTGGCCTTGGTGCTGTTAAAGAAGAAGTAGGTAGGGAGGAGAGAAAACAAAGGCTCTGTCGAGGGAGGTCGTGGTAAAAAGAGGAGGCTTTTGGAGATTAAGACTTCAGAAGCCAATCCAGTCAGGTTAAAAATAATATTTCAGATCTAACTGTGAGAGTAAGTTGCTGAAATAGAGTAGAGCTGAAGGTCTTTAGAACTGTGGCAATTATAAGGACCTGCAAAGCAAAGAACAGTTTGTTTATGTCATGAATGAATTTTCACATAAATGTCAGAGGAAATGAGAAATGGTTATGGCCATAATCAAGGTAATGGAAATATCCCACATTATCAAATTCTTAATCCTTAAAAAACTCATCAAACATGAAGTAGCTCAGTCTAAATAAGTAAACAAGAGCAATAACAACAGATCATACTACAACACTCCAGAGTTTTCAAAATATTTTTTACATAAATTATGTCATTTATCCAAACAACTCACGAGGTAGTTGGAAGAAATTATCATTTCCTTTTAATAGGTAAGGATCAATGAGAAGACTAGACCAAAGTCAGAATTAATAAGTGACAGAAACAGAACCAGAAGCCATGGACTTTCATTTTATTTTTAATGTTTTAGTTATCTTATAAACTGATAAAGTTGTTGTGTAAGCTAAAGTCCATGCCTTTAATTTTGCTACAGTTTTCTTATTTTGTTTTCTTATTAATATTTCAACTTAGTATTCATTTCCCCAGTAATGAATGATTCTAGAAAATGTAGTCATTTGAAGTCATCAGATAATTGTTTAAATTTATATAGTCACTAGGGAAAAAAACCTCAGAAAACCTAAAATTTTTATTTCTTAGTATTGTATAGCTTAAGTTTACAGACTATAGTTGCCTAAAATAATTTATAGATCTTAGTTCTTTATATCTTTTTAGATTTTTGAGAGGAAGAACATGATGTGCACATGTCTGTGTGTATGAATTCACATAGGCATATAGAATTCTAATTGTTTGTATAAAATATGAGTACTGAGAGACATTCCTTAAATTTTCTATCTATACTCAATGTTTCAACCCTCATTTTCCTGTAATGTAATATAAGAAGACTCTGTATAGACTAGGAAGCTTTTGAGTAGGGGTACATGTCTTCAGAATGAGTCATAATACAACAAAAGTCAAAATATCTGAGCCTGTCCTTCCTTTTCTTTTTATGCACATTTATGTAATATCCTATGGTTATTTTTTATAGATATACACATGTATGTCAGAGGAAGAAGAGGTGGGGAAGGCAAAATCTCTACTCTGAAGATGAGACTTCAGAGTTGTGCCCAGCACAGTTTAATCTAATACCTGTAGTTCTATCCAAGTAATATAATATAGCTTTGTAGATACTGTGTTCAATTTTTTCAGTACAAAATGCATCAATTAAGAAATGTATATGGAAGCATTTTTTTAGAATGCAAATAACTTTACAAACAATGTGTTTGTTGTAGGAAAAAGCACATGGGGTCTAAGAGTCAAATCTATCATTTCTTTGCTGTGTTACCTCTGGAAAATTACTTAATCTTTTGAATCTTAGTTGCTCATCTGCAAAATGTAGATTATACTTTATGTCAGACCTTGCCTTAATAAACTTAAGGTCAAAATTCAGGCTGTGTGTAAAATCTACATTTCCATTTGTAAAAGATAAATTTTAACCTCAAGAATAAGGAACAAGGTACTCTGCACAGTGTTGGATTTGTTACAGACTGAAACCCATTTTCTTTTATATAAAATTATGGTAGAATGCTATGGTCACCATATGTTTTTAAATGTTTAATAATATGCAAATATACGTCCCCTATCTGGCAGAATATGTACAAAGTATATAATGACCTTTTCGTAAGATTTCTTCCTTTATAAGAATTGGTGTTTTTGACTCTATTTACAAGATATTTTTCCAAAGAAAACATACATTTCTTCGTGATAAACATATAAATACCATTAGGCATGAGATACAGGAACTTTAGAAGCCAGAGCAAATTTTGACTTTGAAGTACTACTTGAGGAAAGATATGACATGAAGTATATGTATAACAGATATGTCTGAAATAGATAACTCAGTTATCAAGACTGGTTTGTGTGGTTCTAAAAAAAAAAATAAAAGACGGAAAATCATGTTTTTCCTGCTTACAAATAATATTCCCCTTCAGTGGTGGTGACTGCAAACTTCTCATTCCAGGGTAATTGTGTCAGTTACTCCTTAATGTATGAGGTCTCTCTCTTCCACCCCATTCTTCACGTTGCTGTCAGAGAGACCTGTATCAAATGGATCTTCCTTTTTAAAGCCTTCAATGGCTCTCCACTGCCCTCAGGGTAAAATTCATATTTCATACCAGGGCTCTCGTCTTCCTCTCTGCTTTCATCTTCTCTCGGAATTCTATTAATGTTCCTCCAGACATAATCACATTCCGGGAACTTACCCAGAGCTTTGTTCCTTCACACATGCCTCTCCCTCAACCAACCCTCCTTCCTCACCTCTCGAAACTCCTGAAAATCTTCCCCTGACCTTTTTCTGTTTGAATTAGTTCCATTCCTCTATATTCGCATACCATCAGGCACTTACCTTGCCTGTGCAGGGTATCTTACTGCATTGTGTTTGTTAGTTCGTCCATTTAACAGAAAAGTAAACATCTTAAACACAGGAAAATGATCCCTTTTACAGATCCTGGGTGTGAAAAACGATGTGGGAGACAGTGGGTCTGGGAAACGTCTGCTGAATGAGTGAATAATGGAAGTGGGCGTCACCAAACACAGAACTAGCAGTAATTTCCTGGAAGAGACAAATACTGACCGAGTCGAATTTACCAAATTCCTAGTTAATAGTTTGGAGGTTTAGTGGTGGATACAACATTCCCTTAGTAGAGACGTTTTAGAAAAATGCCAGGAAAAACTTCAGTGGGGGTTCTCATTCTACCCCTGTGTCTGAGGTTAGAAGAATCATGACAGTCAGTCAAGGGTAAATATTTGTAGGGGAAACAGATACCTCTGGACTGAAGTTCTCCGCCAGTATTCCTTTTCCACATAACATAGATCAAGTTTTCTACATTTTTCTTCTTCACTAAGCACTGGCCAACCTGCCCGACATTGAACCAAACCCCAGGTGACCCTGCTGAAGCCCATGAGGAGATAAGCACAGGTTTCCGGAGAGATGATTCATTTTCTGAAACTTCACCCATTTGTACGCTGAGGATAATCGTATAGCCTGCCGCATAGAGACGCTGGGAGGTTTAAGGAGCTCAGGGAGATAATGAGCATAAAAGAGCCCTGAGCAGCTGTCTCAGGATTCGGTCCGAGTAGCGGGGGAGACGCTCTGTAAGTGCTCCTCTCCTTTGCCCCCCTTCATCTCCAGTCCGCACTCGAATTCACAGATGCTCAAGGGCAAGCGGGAAAGGTAGGCTTCAGGCACTGGGAGGTTCCTTCAGGCCTGGCTACAACATCATGGCCAATTTCTGTAGGTTACCCAGGCCACTGACATTTCCAGAGCACCAAGTGCACTAACCCCACAGACACACAGCCAGATAAGAAGCCCCAGACGCTCCTTGGAAGAAATATTTATTGGACTGAGGAAGCCACGATAACCCCCATAGCAAAGGACATCCACGCTGCTCCACTTTTGATGATCTGAGTCGGGATTATCCGTTTTGTGTGCTTTTAGGGGCACATTTTAGAAATCAAACTGCCTTGCACAAAATACACACTGGAAAAATAACCACGGGATCAGTTAGAATAAAACGGAATCAGGGTCCGGTCGTTTTCCTCAAATATCCAGACCTTCCTGGCTCTTTTCTCAGGCCATGTGTAGGTCCACGTTTGGGGGGCTGCCTGTTAAGGCTCATGCTGTCGGGCTGCGGTAACCGATGGTCACAAACAGGATGGGAATGGAGTCCACCTAAGAAACAGCAACAACAAAGGAAACCTGTATCAAAATTGTGACTAGTGTCTTGGGAAAGCTAAAGTTTAATGGTCTGCTAGGGAATTAAAAAGGTTCCACATCTCTAATGTGAAATATTTTATCTGCGTGCAAGGGCTAACGGAGAGAACAAACGTTGTGAGGAGATCTCAAGAAATTACAAAAATAATTCACAAAGTATAATAATTCTAGTATTTTGAAGAAGATTTATAGTGTTTTCTTCTTTTAAATATATTCTTTCAGTTACTTAAACTTTTTCTGAAAAGAAAAAAGATAGTGTCTGATACAACAATGGGACTCTGATGGCCTAGCTTTTGTTTTTTTATGTGTGAATCAAAAAGCAATTTTGCCCAATATTTCTGATCATATATTAGGATATCTAGTCTTTTCCCTTGGAGACACAAGTCTTACAGAAGTCATATTTTAATTATTTAGATGCAAATTAAGTAAAGTTTGCAATATTTTCAGCTCTGTACTTGGGGCAGTAATTTGTACTATGTCAAGGATTTTCTCAATAAATCCTTATTCACACAACTGGCAGTCTTGGGGTTAGCAAGTCAGCTCACTTCATCTAGGGATTAACGTAAAATATATCAATGTCATTGCCGTAGCTGAAAACTAATAGTTAATTTGGATGCACTGAATTTCTAGTAGGGTCTGATTTGTTTCATTCAGGATTCCAGTAATCCTGGTTTGGGAAGTATTTAATTGTATCTTTATTTCACTGATTATCTCACTTCAAGGGCTCTTTTTAAAACACATTCACCTTTATGTCATGTTGTAAAATAAGTTTTATACATCTTTCCCTTTTTTCAATGCTCTAACACTAACCCTCTTTTCAGTTTGTTTCCAGCATAATTATTTTACTATTTATGTAGATAATTTCATCTTTCAATTCCATGGAACTTGTTTTGAACTTCAGAGTCATTTTGGACCCAGCAAGGGGGCCGTTTTCAACAACTTTGTTATCTTGATCTAAAAACAGAGTGACCCACGCTCTGTATTTTCTATGGGCAAATGTATACTTTACTTCTTACAACAGTAATTCTATCTTTGATTTACAACCCTTTGTTTTTAGTCATTTACGTTGGTATATCTCTGCAATTCCGTACTGGGCTAAAGGCTAAATGGATACAATTTTGCAACAACTTCAGAAATGTGTTTCTAATCAGTATGCCGCTGCACCTTTCCATTAAGCAGATATTTCCAATTTTATATTCTTTTCTCGAAAGCTCATTATTTTGCATTTACCTGTAGTGAACTATATTTGCCGTGTATTAGTGCAGACACTTAAATGTTCTCAATCTTGATATATCCCCTACAATATTGCTCTCCCTTGCTTTTCTAGTCATTTAGAAATAATCTGCAAACCAGCAGGGGAAAGGTATGGTGAATCCTAGCTAGTCTTGTTTATATTTTTTTTGCAAAGAAAGATGACTTCTTAAGAAATTTAATAGAAGGAAAAGAAATAATGATGGGGCTGATTTTATACCTTGGCCCTTGGCTTTTGAACATCACTGTTGTTTTACTATATATCATAACAACAGCAGCACTAACACAGAATGCATGAGAGGAGTTAACAGTAATTGTTCATAGTGAACCTTCAAAAAACATGTGGTTTTTAACCACTGCCTGAAAACGATAGGGAAAATATGTTTATATATGTCAGCCAAGGGGTTCAAAGACTTTCATATGACTTTAACTTGTGTGGATGGGGTAGCATGCAGAAAATTACCACATCAAATATTAACTGAATTTAACAAAATGATTGAAATCTTAAAAAGTAAAAAAAAAAGAAAGAAAGAGGATTTCATTGAGGGTTGGGTTGCAAATTCAACTTTATTCAGATTAATTGGTAAATACAATAGAAAATATAAGTCCAGGTAAAGAATAAAGGCATCAGAGAAATGTATTGCCACTGGACGCTGCAGCAGCTAGCGAATGCAGAATGCCTACCTCGTTCCATGTCAGTCATCCTTCCTGGAGGAATTACCACCACTAGAAACACTAGCAAAATAAATATTAAAGTAACTTTCCTGGTTTTTTATGAACTAGTAATTTTGCAAAGAGTTTCCATTGAAGTTGGCTTGAGAGGGCTTCTTGGGCCTAAAGATTCAGTGGGGACTCTGAGTAAAAGATCTTACCTCCATATTCTGAGCCTGCGAGCCAATCTCAGAAAGCAGAGGAGTGAGGGGCTTAAAAGAAAAAGAGAAGAAAAAGCTTTGTGTCTAATTACCCAGACAGATCCAGGGACATAGAACAAGAGGTTTTCTAGATGGCCCCCAGGAGCGAGGTCCTTCTAGGCTGTACTTACCACATGGAGGTAAGAGACAGAAGTGCATCAAACGCGCCTTTGTGTTTTTTAAGGCATGGTGATCCATAAGACCCAATGAATGTAACCTGAATAATAAAATAAAAAGCTCCCTTGCTCTCCCAGGACATCTTTAAGATGATGGGCAGAAATGAAAGCTTCCTGGTATGAGGTTGTGGTAGAATATTCCTGGATGACTGATGTATAGAAGATAAAAATTATTCCATTTCTGAAAAGGGAAAGTATAGGCAGTCAAAAGGCCTGAGTTGTCTTAAAGATAAGTAGGAGGAAGCCAGATAATAAAAGTAGGGGGAGAAACATTGCTGAGCAAAGGGATATATGTGGAAAGTCACAGGTTGTTTTGCTTTGTTTTTACCATGTAGCTATAAGCAGTTTGATTTGTCTGATCATGTCACGGAGCAATCATGTGTCAACAGTTCTCTGGGTAGTCTAGAGGACATCCTCTCAGACTCATTTTGGAGACTTCGTAATGAGAGAATATACCTCTCTCAAGATTCCTTGGGTTCTCAACAACCTCACTACACCACTTTTGTGAGGCATGCATTTTCATCCTGGGTGTGTAATTTTGGAGAAGTTGCAATTCTTTTTGTTTTAGTCTAAACATATATAAATAGGGAACTGGTATTACAGCTTCTTCCTAAGGTTGCTGGGGCAATTATGCAAGGTTGTGACTATGACAAATGCTCTGTAACCTGGAAGAGGCACGAGAAAAGTTACTTATTATTATTAAACTTATGTGATTTCTGTCATGTCTTATATGTTTTTTCATACAACAAAAGCCAAGTTTAAAAATTCTCAAAATACAATATTCAATAAACAGAAACCACTTATCTTATCATATACAAGTATTTTTTCATATAGTTCAAATTTAATAAAAATGATTATATTTAAGAAAAGCCTTAAATCATAGAAGCCAAATATATGGCATATGTGACCTAATTCCTTACTTGTGCTTCCCAAGCAGGCGTCACTAATTGATGACAACACTTTTTCATTCTCGCCTGGATGGAGCCTCAAAATTCTTCTCAAAATTCCAAGCAGCCAAAACTAATATGGAAGGGTTGGCTCTTGAAATCTATTATATATTCTTTAGCCAAATGAAAGTTTGGATTATGGCCAGGAAAAGGGCAGAGGCCATTTTTCTCCTGTGCAAAATTTCACTGCATACCAGTCTTTTAAAGCAGAAAGGGAAAAAGAATCTCTGTCTTTAAACATGCTCAGGAACGAGGAAGTGAGGTGCATGAACTGTGCAGTGAGCTTTCTTAAGGTGGCGACCTAGGTATACTTTAACAATTGGGTTGTTTTTAGGATCTCAGATTATTGACTGCTTAAATTCGTTCAAAATCCAACATAGTTTCATATCAATTGTGTTAGTTTTAAAGACACGACTATGAAATGATAAATACAAACTAAAGCCAAAATCCCTCTGAGTAGATGAGAACAATTTTGTGAATGGACTTTAAAATACAGGCAAATACATTAAACTATGATAACCCTGCACACACAGCATTACTAAGTCATTGTCAGACACTGTTTTCATGTATCATTTTGATGCTGCCTAATGTAGAATATACTGAAATACTATTATTTGGTTTTTCCAAAAATACCCAGTGAATAACCTTCTGCCCAATTACACTTTTTCTGAAGATTAAAAAAAAAACAAAACACTAAGTCTTTTAAGAGTTATAGCAGATCTCTTCTGAACGTGAAGCGAAATATCCAAAGTCCTTTTGTTGTACGGCATTTCATAACTGAGATGCTAAGGATAGATGAGGAGTGAGCAGGGGAAAGAAGACACAGTGTGAGAAGGGAAGTTCTTAGTTTCACCTGAAAGTTATGCCGAGGAGGGCTACAGATCAGGGTGAGGGTAAAATGGAGATTTTTCCTCCTTCTGACTTGGGCTCCCCTTCCTGTAAGATCAGCACAAATGCTCCCAGTGCGTAACAGAAAGCAGCAGCCTCAGGCCCCCCTTCCGCCCCTCAGCACCCCGAGACCTGGCGCTGTGGGATATTCCTTCTCTTCATAATGGAGTCTCATCCCCTCTGCACCCCTCCGGAGGAATGGGTACTTTTGTTGATGCAGGTGACAGAATTAAGACATGAAGATGTGAAGAAAGTGGATTGTTTCAAGATCAACATAAAAAAATTCTACTTGCTGCCATCTTGTGTGTGAATGTAATTTTGCCAAGAAGCTATATTTGTATGGCTGTGTGGGTGAAAAGGGCTGTTCTGCCTGCAGTTTGAACCACTAGATGACATAACACTGGATTCAGATACATCCCATAATGAAGGGCACACTGGAGATTTCTCTTCATCTGTGGCCCAATAAATGGATACACTTGCTCCAGTGACCTAATTCTTTCAGTTTTATTCATTTAATACATGCAGTCCAGAAAGCCAGAGACCCAGCCCAGCGAGATGCCAGTTTTTCTTGGACTAGATGATAGGAGCTAGACAGAGGACTGATAACCCTGCACACTCCGACGTCCTGGGGGGAGATGTCAGATCAGATCAGATCTAAAAGGCGACTTGATAGAAACGGAAGAGAAAAATATTCTTATTCCATCCTCTCTCAAGCATTTATGAACGCTTTCAATTTGGTAGCGAGCACACTGATATACCTCACATGTAGCCATTTAGTCCTCTAAAATATGTAAATAAATGAAGAATGAGTACAAATATGCTTTCAAAGAAAATTTGCAGGGATATAATTTTAATCCCAGTTAGTCATCTCCCCATGGTAACAAAAGGGGAAGCAGTAGGAACACTGTGAGTTAAAAATTTGAGCATCAGAGTTGGACAGACAGACTTCATCAAGTCTTATTTCTTCCACTATTTGTTATGTAATATAAAATTCTTAATTTACCCAAAGAGGACAATAACAGAGCCTACTTCACCGGCAAGAGGAATGAAGTGAGGCAATGCCACCATGTGTCGTGTTTTTTCTGCAGTTATCCTATGGATAATGCAGGATTGGTAACTAGCACTCATTCAATTGAACACACCCCTCCCCCCACCCCACCCGACACACACGTGTTTACTATGACCTGTGTACAGGGATATAGAAGTGCAAAAAAATTCTAACATCCTTAGACATCTGAACTCAGAAGTCTTCATTTCCTTATGGAGACTTTTATAGTTTTGGCAGCTTGACTCCAATGGATTAAGAGTAATGTGTGTAACGCTGGCACAAGGCATTGACATCACGGCAGTGAGGCGACCTAGAGCTGCTCGACAAACGAGTGGCAGGGAGTCCAATGTTCACGGAGAGAGTAAGTTTTCTAGGTGTGAGCTTCTTGAGGCTGTTGCTCCAAAGGAGGTCACTTCCTAGAGTAATGAGAACAGTTGGGAATCTCTCCCGTTCTCTATTGCCTGAAGGTCAACAGCCATCTGGTCTGACCCATGCTGGCGTTCCAATTGAGAGTGAAAACAGATTTTCTATCATGTCCAAGAACAAAGGGCATGGTTGAATCGTGGAAAATGGAGATGACACAGTTGCCTTCATCCATACAGAGTGTATCTCAATTTTCTGACAATGTATTCTTGGGCCAAGTGTCTTGTGACTAAAAGGCAGAAGGAAAGGGGTATCAGAAAGAGGTGAAAGATGATCTGTTCCTTGGTATCCCTTTGGAATGATAAGGCAATTACAAAAAGTGAAAAGGTTCTTCTTTGGTAATAAATCCACGTGTTATCTTTCAAGTATAGAGAATACATTTACCAGTCAATGAGCTGCCTACTCATTGCAAATCATAAAGCAGAGTTATACACTTCAGCATCACGTCCTCTGAACATTTTCTCTGTGTTTTCTTAAGAGACATCTGACATCCTGAATAGGGTGCTGACCAACAGATTAAAATCACTGACGATAAGTGTCTTTTTATTTTCTTGGCAGGCCACATGCTGATTTAGCAGTCAACCATCCTTTTTCCTTTCCCAGACAATGGTTAATAAATATTACCTGGTGATAAAACCGTCCTATTTTCTTATAACCCAAAACCACAAACATTGGGGAAAAATGCTGAGCTTGGATAAGATATCTATCTGTGCTAAATGTTTCAGACACATTACAGAGCTTCATGCACTGGGTGAGATGTTTAAAATAAATATCCAAGTGCCAAATATCTTGTTCTTTCCCATTTATTTGAGCGATATTAAATATGTTACAATTAATTTCATGTGCTGCATTAAGACATTTCATTTATATGCTCAAAACTACAGGGGTCTCCATAACAGCCCTAAGTAATTCCATTTTGCAGTACAAGGGACATTGTTAATGTTCAAAGATTAGAAAATACACCCTCTTTGATCTTTGCTCCTTATTGAAAGACAGCATTCAGATACCAGGAAGGTATTTTCTTCAAATAGTTGATTTCTCCTAGAGGAAGATATGATTAAATAGAATACTCCAGACTTAATAAGGCAACAAAAGAACTGGCAATTTCTTTTCAGCTCCCTTCATGCTAGCATCTCAAAGCTGTTTGCCTTGGGATTTAGAAATTGAGAGAACAAGTTGCTGACCCCAGAATTGGAACAGCCACATTTGTTATTTTGGTGATGCCAGTGTTGGAATGGAACATGTGCCAGAGGCAGGTACACTTTGCAGAGTGGGCATTTTATACAGTTGGCTTTAATTGATGGTTCAGCATATGCATTGGGTCTCTGTACAGATGCTTTAAAAAATGAATGAAATTATTGGATGCTTCCAAATAATGAAACTGGAGGTTCAGAAAGGAAAACATCTTTCTCTGATATTTCTAGCGTGTTTCTGATAGTCTCTCATTGTCTGTAACCCTTCTTTGTAACGCTTGGTTTGTTTAATCATTCGTTTAGCAAATATTTATTAATAGTTTGCCATTGCCAGATGTCATGGTAGGCACTAGAATTTTGCTTATGTTCATGATCTCTTTTAACAGGGATTATAGTTCACTGGTAAGGTTTTATTGCTAGGGATTTGGAGCCCCAAGCAAAACCTCAACAACGGTAGTCTATTATTCCCTTTAAAGGAAGCTTTTGTAAATTTCAAAACACATTGCTATGTATGCCTGTGAACAAGGGACAGCACAGAGCCGTGGCCAGGCTCTCTCACAAGCTCTGCCGGGTTTTGCCGGGTCATCGTAGCATCATCCCTCTATACTACAGGTGTAGACACAGTGGCAAGGCAGCCTTCTGCAAGGTGAGGAGTGAAGCCTTAGGAGAACCAGACTTGCCGGCACCTTGATCTTGTTCTTCTAGCTCCAAGAATTGTGCAAAAAGCAATTTTTGTTGTTTGAGGTCTCCAGTTTATGGTATTTTGTAACGGCAACCCTAGCAAATTAATGCAGAGAACAATGAAAACTTGAGACCATTTTTGGAATCTATTATAATAGATAAAAATCCATGCTCTCTTAGACTACAAGTTCCAAGATACAGAAATAAATGAAACATGTAATAGAAATAGTAAATTATATAATATATGAAAAAATGAGAAGTGCTGTGAAAAAAATTAAAGTTTAAGTAGGGTTAGTGGATTTATTAAAGTTTAGTGGATAAATGAAAGTTTAAGTAAGGTTAGAAATTCTCGGGGTAAGGGATGACAGGTTTCAGCATCAAACAAAATAGGTAGGGAGACTCACTGAGGAGGTTCTAGGTAGGTGAGCACTCAAAAGAGAGGAGGGAATGAGTCACGAGGAGATGGCAAAGAGTTTTTCAGGCAGAGGCAAGAGCATGCCTGGAGGTTTTCAGGCACAGCAAGAAGCCAAGATGGCTGGTGTGCAATGTGAGAATACCAGATGCGTCCCAGCTGTGGCAGAGGCCACCCTAGGTGGTGCCTTGTACACCAAGTAGAGACCTTGAATGTTGCAAGGAATTCTATGCTTGGCTTTTTCTGCTCTCTCAGCATCTCTTCCTTTGATTTGTCCTATGAATACCCAGTTTCTGAGAACTGGCTGCTGATGTTATCTAAGATTTGCCATTTATTTATTTATTTAGACAGAGTCTTACTTTGTCACCCTCTGCAGAGTGCTGTGGAGTCACAGCCCAGAGCAACCTCCAACTCTTGGGCTCAAGAGATTCTCTTCCCTCAGCCTCCCAAGTGGCTGGTACTACAGGCGCCTGCCACAACCTGGCTATTTTTAGAGATGGGGTCTTGCGCTTGCTCAGGCTAGTTCAAACCTGTGAGCTCAGGGCAATCCACCCACCTCAGTCTCCTAGAGTGCTAGAGTGCTAGGATTATGAGAGATGTGCCCTTCTTAAGAAGGCAAAAGATATTGTAATGCTATTCTAAACGCCACTCTTTCCATTCCTGATGTGTAGTTTTGTAATGTTTTGCTTACTAACACCATCTCCTCCCTCAGCTACCTAAGCTTTGGTTTTCTTAAGTTGGGAAGAGGAATATACATTTCTTCATTAAATATGTTCCTCAAATGCTGCTAAATTGAGCCATAGGTCATACCAAAAAAGAGTTTAAGACTTAAATCCGTTGCTTGAAGAAGAGTACCAAATAGGGGTTATAAATAAATACCCTCAGACTGCTGAGTCCTGTGGCGGGCAGAGGGAGCTGACAGGCTGAAGGAAGGACACGGTGTTATTCATGATGGAAATGAGGGCTGGGTGACCTGACGGAGAGAAAGAGAAACACTTGTGGAGTCCATGTAAAGGCAGCAATCATATGCTTTGTGGGCAACTTTTTTTTTTTTTTTTTTTTGCACTTTTTGGCTGGGACTGGGTTTGAACCCACCACCTCTGGCATATGGCGCCAGCATCCTACCTCTTTGAACCACAGGCGCCGCCCTGTGGTCATCTGTTGTTTATTTATGTGGTATAAAAAATCCAGTCTGATTCTTAATAAAGAATTTAATGTTATGGCTCTGGGTAGCTATCTCTTAGGAAATTAAAGACACAAGAAACAGATATAAAAAGTCAAAATTACTTAACTCGACAGATTACTTTCGTTTCCGATTATATATTCTCACACTGATACTGAGTTAGGTGTCGTGAACTCATTTTGCAGAAAGAAGCACATATGGGTAAGGTGATTTATTTAAACTTACATAGACGTAGGAACTGATTCAATCTGGAAACAGAATATACAGGAAAAATATATATAATATAATGATCCATGTTATATATATATATATATATATATATATATATATATATATATAAACTTCCACATGAAAATATAAAGCTATCTGTATTCAAGTTGGATGATACCTGAAAATTGTCTACTCTAACCCTTTTTCTATGTTCCTATGAAATACAGAGGCAGAGAGTGAGAAAGTGGTATGGCCTTGGGGGCCCTAAGAGTTGGCTCTCATGACCTCATAACCTGGTTCATCTTGTCTGGTAGGTATTGTGGTTCCAAGAGCCTGATGTCAGATCTTAGCGCCACTATTTACTTGCTGTGTTACCACATCTCTCTGTATGTTGGTTTTCTTATCTATAAAATAGAGATAACAATAATTCCTATTTGTGGTCTGTTGTTTAATGACCACAGATTCTGTCACCCTGTTAAAGACTCACTTCTGCGGTGTGACCTTGCTAATCCCCTCATCCAGTCTGTTTGAATCTGGGCTGAACCCTGTGACTTGTTCTAATAAATAAAAGACAGTGCAGATAATATGTGAATGGCCTGCAGATTCAGCTTTTGCTTTATTTCTTTAATTTATTAAAAAAGGATTTATTTCTTATAGTTATAGAGGCTTAGAAGTCCAAAGTGGAGGAGCAGCATCTGGTGAGAACTATTAGGGGTTGGAGGTCCCAGTTCTCCGAACCCAGTTAGCCTGGTTTAATTACTCAGCTGAGCTAGAAGTTCGGCTGAGGCATCAAAGGCAAAAGTGAGTGGAAAGTGAAAATAAAACTGTAGCAGCCCAGGAGGTGTGGACAGAAAGCAAAAGTAAACACACAATAACAAGTTTCAGGGAAATTTTATTTAGGAAGAACAAAGAGAAAGTTTAGAGCACTTCCAAAGAGGTTTGGAAGTGGATCCCTGTCACGAAGGAGAGAAGGTGAAGGAGACCTCTGCTTTTGATTTAAAAGCGCATCATGAAAAAGCTCAGGATCTCAGGAGGAGAATCCAGATGTCAGAAGTGTGCATTAAGCATCTTAGCTACCCTGGTTCAGCAAACGCTCCAGAGGAAAGCCGCTGCATGAGTGATCTCTGGAGAAACCAGAGAGAAACTGCCAAGCAGGTCTCAAAACACAATGACTAATAAATAATTGTTACTTGAAATCCTTGGTTTGAGCGGTTTGAAATTTTAGTTAGAGTTAGAGGGTTTTTCTTTTTTGTTTCTTTGTTTCTTTTTTAAGAGATAGGGTTTCCCTCTGCCACCCAGGCTGCAGTTCAGTGGCCTGATCACAGTTCACTGCAGCCTCGACCTCCTAGGTTCAAGGGATCCTTCTGCTTCAGCCTCCTGAGTAGCTGGGAGTACAGGCATGTGCCACTAAGCCTGGATAATTTTTCATATTTTTTGTAGCGACTGGGTCTTGCTATGTTGCCCAGGCTGCTATTGAACTCCTAACCTCAAGTGACCCTCTACCCTTGACCTCTCAACCTGTTGAGAGCATCCTTTCAAAGAATTGTTTTGATAATTAAATGAACTAATACATGTAAAGTGGTTTGAACTGAGTGCCTGGCATGCATGCAGTAATTGCTCAATAATCTCTAGTTATATCTTTAGTCATCTTGCTTTTTGTAGGCCCGGCAAGTCAGTTGACAGTTGATGGCCAACTTCTGAGCACTGAGGCCTCTGGCTTTGTCCCTACTGCTCATTCTCTCAATGAGCTTTTTTTTTTTTTTTTGACAGATAGGTTTTTCATCTCCATGTTTACAGATATATACATAGGGTTTGATCTGAACTTATGCACTCACCTGTTCAAATATGGACTTTGAGATTACTCCCAGTTAAATCATGTCTTCTAGGTGATAAATCATAATTTATCAATGTGTCCTATTGATTTTTTCATATAACGTTTTATGTCCTTTCAAGGGAAATCCATAAGCAAGCACTGAGGTGAGATTGCCAAGGAGGAAGTCTATTTTTCCTGCCACTCACTTTAAGTTAAATCAAGTTGAAATCTCACATAAGGTCTTATAGAAAAATAAAATAGTATTAGTGGCTTCTAATGGTTTCTGGTGAAATGTTGACTAGAAACATTTTCCTGGTATAGACCAGTGATAGCAAAGCCACACTTTTGACTCACTAAATAATTTTTGTTTGAATCAGTAATACTGTGTACTATCATTATAAGGAAGGATTGCATGTATTTTGTTAATATTCAGAACCTAGAGTTAAACTGGTTTAAGTAAGGAGAATTTAGAAATTTAAAGAAGAGACTTTCAGAGTGTCACATGCATGCATCACACATTGCTGGAGGAGCATGTTTCCGGTGGTGAAATAGACATGGAAGGTTCTGTTCTCACAGAACCTACATTTACATGGCAAAGAAATACAAATGAGTAAAGAAGTAAGGAGATCGATAAGTGAGACTTCAGGTGGCAGGTGTGATGAAGAGCAAACTTCAGAGACGTGGGAAGTACTTAGGAAGAAGTGCTGATAGGACTTGTGTTGAGTCGGGTCCGCACGGTGAAGGGATTAAGGAGGGTCTGTTTCTGACTGAGCCTGTAGGTGGGTGATGGTGCTATGTACTGACATAAGGACTTTAGGGAATCCCTATTTACTATGAAAGGGAGCAGGCTTAGGAAAGAAGGTCAATCTAGTGTTCTAGCTTGGGCCAGTTCAATTTTAGATACTTTTGAGATATCTATGTGACTTTGATCACCTTGACACTCAGAAGAGAGTCCCCACTGGACATCCACGTTGTGAGTCATCGGGAGGCAGTGGAGGAGAGCACGGTCACATGTCTGGGATGCACAGTCACATCACTGTCTTAGGAAGGTTGGGGGAACCCCAGGGTTAGGTCTCTGAAAGGACAGGACACAAGAGCATTCCAATTTCCCAAGTCCCCTCCTTGTGGTGGCCCATGGTTGATTCCCAGCAGCATCCTACACCTTTCTTAGCCACCCAAATGCTTCTACCCTCTTATACAAAAACTGTATAAACCCAGGGACTAGTCTCATGTCCCAGACTCCAGCCACTGCTGTATTTGCACCACCATTATCAATCTGTGAATGCTCATGCTCCCCCAAATCTCACTGTGTGCTGAGTGGCCCCACCTCATGTGGGCCCCACTTCTATCCTCATGTGGTCCAGGAAAGGAATGGTGAGCAGCACAAAGAAGGGTTTGACTTTTCCTTCCTGTGTATAAAAAGAACAAAGAGAGTAGGAAGCGTCAGATTGCATAAAACTAACTCAAAAGCTTCACACAGTTACCTGAACAACTTTCCTCAACAAGCAGAAGTCAGGACTCAGGACTGAGTTCTCGAGTCCTGGCCTGCTCATGGGGAATGTGGGCAGCTGTAGGGTGGCCGTACTTGAACCAAGTTGACATCACAAGCCAAACAGAGCAGGGAGGAAGCTTTTAAAATAACCACTTTGATACAAGGAGTGACAATTAAGTTCATAAACTCATGCTAGAAAAAATGCTAAGTAAGTCATTGCTGGATATCACTATGGTCACCACCTGAGTGCTTACCTTGGGAAGATGTACATGGACACCAGCACCTACCACGCCTTTCAAAGGAATTCTGAAGTTCTTTTTCTGAAATGGTCATCAGAGCTGTCACTGTATTATCCTTAATGTCCTGAATGTCATCAAAATGTCTTCCTTTCATTATTTCCTCTATCTTCAGGTAAAGAAAAAAGTCATGGTGGCCAGATCAGCTGAGTATGTTCAGTTATTTGTTTACTAGCTAAAAATCCCCTCAGAGACAGTGCAAGGTGAGCTGGTGCACTATTGTAAGGCAAGAGCCAGGTGTTTTGAGCAAAGATTTTCAGTTCAAATATTCCTAATTTTTCTCTACTGCTGTTTCCTTGGTCTGCCATGGTTGGCACAGTCCCTGAGGATTTTGATGCACAATTCAACAAGTTTTTGTGATGTTTTCATCAGTTCTGTGCACAGTGGTGAGTTCACAAACTTAATTGTCAGAACTTGTAATATAAGTAACATGGATTCTTTCTGGTCCCAGAAGAAAGCTGTTCTTAAAAATAAACAATGATCAAATAATAATTGTAATAATTGTTCTGTTCTCCAATTCTTTTTTTTTTAATTGAATGTTAACTATGTACATTAATGCACTTCTGGGGTACAGTGTGGGGTTTTCACATGCATTATGAAATACTTCCATCGAACTGGTCAACACAGCCTTCATGTCATTTTCTCAGTTATTGCTTTAAAACGTTCACATTCTACTCTTAGAAAGATTCACCTGTTACTGATTTCTAAATTGTAGTCGCAGGATGTCATCTGATTGATAATTAGGTGCAAAAATGTTTTTAATTCAATACATACCACCAAATTATTTTCCAAAACTTTTATTGTAAAATTGGAACTCGCACCGGCAACATATAGAAAGGCTCATTCCAAAATCCCCACCCACACTGGATGTTGTTGCTTTTTTTGTTTGCCTAATTCTGAAGGCCAAACACAGGGATATCTGGTTTGCCTTGATGTGCATTTTCCTGACTAGTGGTTGAACATTTTTTTGTATTTATTGGCCACTGAAATGTATTTGTAAAATTTTTCATATCCTTTGCTCTTTTTCCACTTTATCTCTACATCTTGACTTTTGAGAGGTGTCTTTCACATTTAATTAGAAAAAATAATCATCTAATTAGATAAATATTTTTCCTTTACAGACTCTGAGTTTTTTGTCTTGCCTAGTGAGTTCTCCCCATTTCATGCTTAAATATATGCCTTAAATTAATTTAATTAGTTTATTTATTTATTTATTTATTTTTGAGACAGAGGTCCAAGCTGTCCCCCTGGGAAGAGTGCCGTGGCATAGCTCACAGCAACCTCCAACTCCTGGGCTCAAGCGAGTCTCCTGCCTCTGCCTCTCAAGTTACTGGGACCACAAGGTGACCACCACAACACCTGGCTATTTTATTTATTTATTTATTTATTTTGAGACAGCCTCAAGCTGTCCCCCTGGGTAGAGTGCCGTGGCATTACAGCTCACAGCAACCTCCAACTCCTGGGCTCAAGTGAGTCTCCTGCCTCCGCCTCCCAAGTAGCTGGGACCACAGGCACCCGCCACAACGCCCGGCTATTTTTTG
>CAUYTI010052003.1:0-10576 GCA_963575145.1 Galago senegalensis | reverse complement strand
CATTGTTGATCAGTTGTTAGAATTCAACGAGAAATATGCCAAAGAATAAAATAATACTATACATAATTTTTTAATGTATTATATTTGTAAATTGTACTTATGTTGAAATTTAAAAAAATATTACAATACTATTTTTGCATTCTATGAAAATTTTTGTTGCTCCATATAGACCAAATTTTTAATTAAGAACTCCCACCCCCCTACCACCCCCACCACCCCCAGCCCCGTTCAGTGGTGTCCCGCTTTACCAATGTTAAAATCTGGTCACCTTAGAATAGCTGGGACTACAGGCACCCACCCCACAATGCCCAGCTATTTTTTGTTGCAATCTGGCCAGGGCCAGGTTCGATCCCACCACCCTCGGTATATGGGGCCGACGCCCTACCTACTGAGCCACAGGTGCCGCCCTGAGATGTACACACTATTAATTACATAAGGGATAGAACCCTTGTGTTAGTGAGGCATTTTCTTTTTTTTTTTTTGCAGTTTTTGGCCAGGGCTGGGTTTGAACCCACCACCTCTGGCATATGGGGCCAGTGCCCTACTCCTCTGAGCTACAGGCACCTCCCAGGCATTTTCAATTTTGAATTGTGAAGGGGGGGAGAATTATTTATGTTGCTGCCAGACGGGGGACATCTGTTGTTGTTCTTAGCTGTCCAGCTCCCGAACCCCCTTTCTCTGGGCTGGGGGCATGCTCACCTTCAGGAAGAGTCTGTCTTCTACTACAGAAAGTGAAAAGCTTAGACCCTCACCTCCCCAGCATTCCCTGCAGCTGAGTGGACTCATGTCCTAGGCATTCACAGAGCAGGTACTTGAGCCCGGACTTTGAGGGAGGACATGATTGCTGTTCTCTGGGTGAGAAGGGAAGTCATTACTGAACAGCTGCTACTTCAACCGAGCTCTGAAGGACAAGTAGAATTTCTCCAGGTTGGAAGGTTAGAAAAGTACATAGTAGGTATGTGGGCAGGAATTCCAGGTGTGACAAAGGACAGAGTATGTACCTAGATTCTTCTTTGTGTGACTTTGGCCTACTCCTTAAGCCTTTGAGCTGTGTTTCCTTACCCATAGAAAGAAACTTCTACTAGTGGTCCACCGACCTTACATAGTTTTTATGAGATCAAATTAAAATGAAGACAGGCTGGCTCGGCGTCTATAGCTCAACCGGCTAAGGCGCCAGCCACGTACACCTAAGGTGGCAGGTTCGAATCCCCAGCCCGGACCCGCCAAACAACAATGATGGTTGCAACCAAAAAACAGCCGGGCGCTGTGGCGGGCGCCTGTGGTCCCAGCTACTTGGGAGGCGGAGGCAAGAGATTCGCTTGAGCCCAGGAGTTGGAGGTTGCTGTGAGTTGTGATGCCACGGCACTCTACCCAGGGGGACAGCTTGAGGCTCTGTCTCAAAAAAAAAAAAAAAAAAAAAAAGAAGACAGGCCAGGCATGGTGGCTTATGCCTGCAATCCTATTACTCCAGGAGGCCTGAATTCAGGAGTTCAAAACCAGCCTGAGTATGAGTGAGACCCCTGTCTCTACAAAAAAATAGGAAAATTAGCCTGGTATGGTGGCAGGTGCCCATAGTCCCAGTTATTCAGAAGGCTGAGGCAGGAAGATCACTGGACTCTAAGAGTTTGAGACCATGGTGAGCCATGATGACACCACTGTACTCTAGCCAGAGTGGCAGAGTGAGACTCTGTCTCATACAAAATAATAATAATAAAAATGAAAAAGAAAAAAATGATGGTTAAAATGGAAAAGTCTAAATAAAAATTAATAATTACAAATAATTGAGGGAGGTGAAAGGAAAAACAAAATAGATGAAAGAGCGAACGAAGTTCAGGCTGAGAGGGGCTGCAAGAGAGCCAAGTCGGAGAGGGATTTGTTAGATCAAACGCCAGCTCCTCTGGCAAGTGTAGGGCCCGGGGCTCACGGAGGGTGCAGGTGGCGGGCATGAAGTTGCCATAAGCTTTTCACACCTAGACAGCTGGAGCTGTCAAAAGGGGCACAGATGCCCAGCTGCACAGGGAGGAGCCTTGAGTTCCTTTTCTTCTGAGACGGGGCTCATTCCACATGTTCCTGAGGTCCTCGTCCAGTCACTTCAACTGCTCTATGGAGGGTCCCGACATTTTGGTCCTTGTGTTCTCTCTGTTGCTCAGAGTCTTCTTGCAGACTTTTATTCCAAAGTCAATAATTGTAACTTTATTTGAGCAGAGCTGTACTGACTCCATTGCATTCTCTCACAGAGTGTGACATATGTGTGTAAATGGCCTGTCAGCCTATGCAGACAAGAGCAGGGAGGCCCACGTGCCTAGAGCTGCTTCTCAACACTGCTCAGGCAAATCCCATCATTTGGACACTTCTCAGAACCCTCAGGGTCAACACGTCCAAACAGAATTCCTTTCTTTTCTTGGCTGAGCTTCCTCTTTCTCCTTTCTCCTTCTGTCAAGGCCTCCATCTTCCTAGTTACCTGGGCTCAAAGTCAGGGATCATGTATGGCACCATCTTCCCATTTGCATCCCAAAATGTCACTAAATCTGACAACACAGAAGGCCTTTGGGCACTCGCACATTATTACACAGTCAAAATTATGACTATTTTCGAAAAACTTGAACGTCTGTGACCTCCAGCAGTTTGGAATGGGGTCACCACCTACCATGTCCTATTATTTTTGCCTACCAGGAGAGAAGGTGCTGACAAGCCCTCGTGGGAACCTGAGTGCAGCCACCCAGGTTGCTGAGTGGGAAGTGAATCATTTAGTACTAGGTAGCAGCAGCACTCAGCCCAATGAGGAATGCCTCCCTTTTTTGAGAATATTTTATAAAATTTATGATGAATGTTTCGTAAATAAAGATACATTTAGCTACAGTTTCCCATTTTCTCATTGTGTGGCTAATTTATGGGCAACAGTTGGAGCATCCTGTAGTTTATTACTCACAGTTCCCAAGAGAAAAGGGCACACCACACCACGCAGGACCGCACCACGCAGGACCGCACCATGCAGGCCCATGCCAGGAAATGCCAGGTTGGCAGAGGCAGGAGCAGGGGGAAAACAGGTCTTTCCTTTTTTTTTTTTTTTTGAGACAGAGTCTCATTATGTCGCCCTGGGTAGAGTGCTTTGGCGTCACAGCTCACAGCAACCTCAAACTCTTAGGCTTAAGTGATTCTCTTGCCTCAGCCTCCCAAGTAGCTGGGACTACAGGCACCTGGCACAACACCTGGCTATCTTTTGGTTGTAATTGTCATTGTTGTTTGGCAGGCCTTGGCTGAATTTGAACCCCCCCAACTCCAGTGCATGTGGCCGGCACTCTAGCCACTAAGCTACAGGTGCCAAGCCTGGCCTGATCCTTTATTGTAGTTTTTGTTGAGAGGAGAGAGGGGGAGGCAGGGTGGGCAAGCTGAGCAGCACTGGCTTGAACAGTATGAATAATTTTAGTGGGCTCTGGCTGTAGGGATGGTCTCTAATTGTCTAGTACTGGGCCTGGGGTGACTTAGGGCAGGGGGGAGGCCTGGACTACAGGAGTTTGATGAAAGGGAGCAGATGGGGAGTGTGCACTCGGGATTGGCTGGTCTGAGTATGAACAGCTGCTCACAGGCAAATTGTTTCCTATCTCTAGGAATTAGCTAACCATGGTGTAGGGCAGTCTCTCCCTGGGCCAACACATCAAAGTTACCATAAAATACAGAAAATAAAAAATATGCCAGAGCATCAGCAAATCTCTGTAGGGGCCAGAACCTCTCCAAAAGCCCCACCCAATGAGGTGGGCACAGGAGCCAAAGGGCAAAGTCTGAGTAGGATGCTCTCGGATTCCCCCATCAACCCTATTCTTTCTTTTTTCTTTTTTTTTGAGACAGAGTCTCAAGCTGTTGCCCTTGGTAGAGTGCCGTGGAATCACAGCACTCTGTGGTGCTTCGTAGCAACCTCAAACTCTTGAGCTTAAGTGATTCTCTTGCCTCAGCCTCCCAAGTATGTGCCCGCCACAATGCCCGGCTATTTTTTGTTGTTGCAGTTGTCATTGTTGTTTGGCTGGCCCAGGGTGGGTTTGAACCCACCAGCCCCAGTGTATGTGGCCGACACCCTGCCCACTGAGCTACGGGCACCACTCCTCACCAACCCCAATCTGATGTCAGCTGATGGAAACTTACACTATCACCCTCTGCCAGGCTTGAGTTCACTCATCAGTTACTGCCGTGTGACCTTGGGCAAGTTACCTCTCCCCGCTGAGCCTTGGAGGAGGGTTGGGAGAATTAAACAAATGTGTGTAGGGGAGCTTCTCTACTCACTCTTCCCATTCTGAGCAGTACAGCTCCTGACTCTGAGAACCCCCTGGAGATGGCTGGAAAGGTCCTGGCTCTACCTTATGTCTTCATATCACTTATGCCCTGACCACACTCAGTAAATTGTAGATAGACCAAGAGAAGCGACTGCCATAGGAGACATATTTAGGTGACAGTAGGGAGACACTGGGGTGATGGCGACTCACTCCAGGCAGGTGGAAACCAATACCATGAACAGAGAGGACTGACCAGACAGGGGTGGCACTCCTGGCCGGTGCACAGACCTGCCGTATCCCTATCACCGAGGTTAGGGGTATTCTGTAAACGTGCTGCAAAAATACTGTCTGCAGCTCTGTTGGGCTCAGAATTCACAGCCTCAGAGAAAATGGACACATCATGTCCTTTCTAAGTACCTGTACATTCCGTCTGGCAAACAGTATTTATTTACTTAGGATTGGGCGTTTTTTATAGCAAGCTTGTTTTTCCTGGTCATCTTGTATTTACAAATTCCATGAAGGCTAAACACCTACAGTTGTCTTTCCTCCAATACTCACCTCTTAATCCTGCCTGCTCCTAATACAAAGATGTCTTTGTATAATTTCTGATAAAAGATCAACATTTCACTGAAGGGATTTCACAGAATTCTTTTGTCACAACACTCTCGTCATCCATCTCCCAGGCAGAGCTGTGATTCATGAGCCAGACCTCGGGCCCCACAGATGCCCCTGTTTTCTAAAACGCCTGACTCATTCTACCCAGGCTTTCTTGAAGAAAGTGAAATCAGACCCTCCCACAATCCTTTAAAAATGTATACTCTAAATTCCAGTTGTCGTAGTAACATCTTCAGGCTGCCTTGGTGCCTTTTATATATTTTGGTGCTGATGGACCATCAGTTTCCATGAGAACAGAAGTGAATTTAAACAAAGAGAATTTTGTGGTGCTTTTCTTAATGTCTTATGAAAAACAAAACCCACCTCCACAGGGACAGCCTGAGAAGAGCTCAGATAGTTTAACAATGGAATGATGAAAAGTCTGGGGTTAGTAGGACCCAGAAACCAGAGGAGTTTTATTTTATTTGTCCTTTGCATTTTATTTTAAGGAAAGGGAGTTTGTTTGTTTGCTTGTATGTTTGTTTAGGAAGGACTCAGTTACTTTATCGTCACTCTTACGTGAGTAGATTAGTTTTAAACGCATAGTCTTACCTTCAGCTTTGAGGACAAACTTATCACTCCTACCACAGAATTGTAACTGCTTCCCATCCATGCTTCACTACACCCCTCACCCCAAGCCCACCACCCACCTGTGACAGGGCAGTGCCAACCAACCTAACATTCCCTGCTATTTCAGACTCAAGGTCTGTGAGTCCATTCTTTCTTTCAAAGCTGAATGAAAAGTGGACGCTCTTTGAGTTCAAGAACATAGCATGCGCTTCTTCAGAACTCTCTGCATAGTCCTATTAGTTGGTTTCACTGGAAGCTTTCCATTCTTTTTTTTTTTTCTATACCTAGTTGATGTTCTAGGCAAAGCTTTCCCATTCTCTAATACAGAATTAAGTTTGAGCTGAGAATTTTAAACAGTTAACTCCACAGGATTTTTGTGTGGGAACAAACTTGAAGGTAGGAAGAAGGCGACCCCAGTCTGCATAGCAGGCTGTGTCAGTGAGATATGCTTTAACTTAGTCCTTTGATAGAACTAACTGTGTCCTGCATTTGCCACATGCTAGGCACTGGGCTAAACTAGACGAAGCATATTGTCTTAGTTTGTTTTCTATTGCTATAACAGAACACCATACACTGGATAATTTATAAATAAAAGAAATTTATTTCTTACAGTTCTGGAGCCTGGGAAGTCCAAGCACATAGCACCAGTATCTAGTGAGAGCCTTCTTCTTCTTCTTTTTTTTTTTTTTGTAGTTTTTGGAAGGGCTAGGTTTGAACCCGCCACCTCCAGCATATGGGGTTAGCGCCCTACTCCTTTGAGCCACAGGCGCCACCCTAGCGAGAGCCTTCTTGCTGCTTCATAACATGACAGAGGGCATCACGTGGTAAGAGGGTAAGAGGAGGTATGTGTGTCAGCTCAGGACTCTCTTCCTCTTTTCATAGTTACCAGTTCCATCCCTAATGGTTTTTTTTTTCCTTTTTTGAGACAGAGTTTCATTCTATTGCCCCAGGGTAAATACAGCTCCTAGCTCACAGAAACCTCAAATTCTTGGGCTCAAGTGAGCCTCTTGCCTCAGTTTCCCCAGTAGCTGGAACTACAGTTGGCCGCCACCACCCCTGGCTAATTTTTCTATTTTTAGTAGAGACAGTGTCTTACTCTGGCTCAGGCTGGTCTTGAACTCCTGAACTCAAGCAATCCACCTGCCTTGGCCTTCCAGAGTGCTAGAATTATAGGTGTGAGCTACCATGCCTGGTCCATCCCTAATGATTTTATCCAATCCGAATTTCCTCCCAAAGGCCCCATTTTCAATCAATGTATGAACTTGGGGATTGAGTTTCCAATACACGAAATTTAGGGAACACATTCAAATCATGTTTGATCTCATCTAACCCTTACAATACTTTATGAGCTAAGTTCTGTTTTTAATCTTCCATTTTATGAATGAGAAAACAGAGCTACAGAGAAATTGGCAACTTGCCCCAAGGGTTACACATCCATTTACCAAGCAGAACCTGGATTTGATTAAAAATATCTTGTTCTATAACCCATGGCTTAACCAATGAGCTAAGAAAACCTATATTTTAGAAGAATATCCTAAACCCAAGGCCAGTGGGATGGGTTTCGTACATATGCACAAACTTGAGCACATGGCCACACAGGGACCCTGTAGCTGGTCATTCCCTGAGTTCTGTCTTTCTGCGTTACCACTTTGCCTCACCTGCCCCTGAGAAGTAAATGCCTAGACTCAATCACAAGTATGAGAATCAACTTATTGCCAATGGTCTTGTAAATCAATTTCTGGTCCTTTGGAAAATAACATGTCCCATAAAAAAAAAAAAGAGAGGCTCCATAAGGATTTTACTTTCTGACCCACTAATCCCATTCATAAGAATTTGTTCAAAGAAAATAATTTTAAAGAAAACTATACATAAGAAGGCTTGAGTCCAGCATTATATATAATAACAAGAATTGGAAATGTCCCACTATAACAGGTCTTCAGGTAAATTCCATCACATCAACTGAATGGAACTCCAGATGGGCAGCTGAAGGCCACAAAGCCTCAAGTAAAAATGTGCATAATTTCATGAACATATTCAGTTCACCATCTGAAAAATTACCCTTCACTTAAGCCCATGATAATGCTTTTCTAAAAAAAAATTTATAATGCTAAGTGAAAAACAGAATGTCATTTTTGGTGCTGTTACAATAATAAATATTTACATGGTAAATTGACTTTACTTAAAAGTGGCTTGGAAGACTGAAAAAAATATGCAAAAGAACAGGGGTCAAATCTGATTCATCTCCGTCTCCCCAATACCTACGCACACAAAGCAAAGCTGGGCAAGGGATGCTTCTCTCTACCACGCTCACTGGAAACCGCTTCTTCCTCCCATGCCCTGTGGACCCTCCCTTCATTGTTTCTCAAGGTCAATGTTACTCCTTCAAATTCCTCTGTCCTGTGCGGTGCCCACTTGGTGGCATTGTGTGTGCGCAATACACCCAGACTGGTGTGAAGCAGCAACAGGCTGCCGTGGTGGCCATGCTGAGTAGGGGTTCTTAGAGGCCGACTATAGCAGCCTGTATGGAGCCCAGTCATCTGGCAAAAGAACAGAAGCCCCCAGGTTGCATGCTCCTGATGCCACACTGCCAAAGAAGTCAAGGGTGAAGGACACACAGAGAAGGGATCAGGTGGTACTGACCAACTCCCAAAGCCCAGGAGTGGACCCAGTTGGTTGGATGCTGCTGTTTATTGCTGTCCTCATGATGTACTTGTGGCAAATATGATGATGGTCAGTATGCCACTGACTGGTGTCCTAGAAGCTGGAGGCCCAAGAAGATACAGTCTGGGGGACGCCTGAGCTCCCCAGCCTGGAGCCTCAGTCTGCATAGCACCCTCAGGTCTGCACCTGAGAGCCTCCGCCACAAGCCTGACCTCTCAGCACAGCTTCTCTACCTCATTCATCATGAATCCATTTAACATCCTAGCCTGGGAGCGAAAACACAGAGTTGAACCAACTAGGAAAGCTGTTCCTAGTGACAGCTCCAAGGCGTGAATTTGTGTTGAGAAATGCATGCTCCCTCCTGGTTATCACAGAGGGCAGAGGGTGGGCGGGTGAGTGGTGGCTCCAGGTGAGGCTGGGAGGCCCAAGGGGACAGCATGGGAGGGGGAGAGGGACCGAGGGGGCTGGCTTCTCTGCACCGTGGCAAGGGGAGGGTGCTGTAGGGGAAGAGGAGAAACAAGGCTGCATGAGGAGGAGGGGGCTTGTCCTCCTGGGAAAGTTCTCTTCCTTCTGCTCTGTCCCCCAGTCTCCCATCTGCCTGGACTTGCTGTCCCTCCCCATTCCACCTCTACTGGAGACCAGGAACAAAGAAGGAAAGTTTTGATTTTATTTTGTATTTTTTGTTGTGAGTAAAATATACATAACATAAAAACTGCCATTTTAATCATTTTTTAAATGTGTAATTTAGTAGCATTAAGAACATTCCCAGGCTTGGTGCCTGTGGCTCAAGCAGCTAAAGCGCCAGCCATATACACCTGAGCTGGGGGTTCGAATCCAGTCCAGGCCTGCCAAACAACAATGATGGCTGCAACCAAAAATAGCCAGGCATTGTGGCGGGTGCCTATAGTCCCAGCTACTTGGGAGGCAGAGGCAGGAGAATCACTTGAGCCCAGGAGTTGGAGGTTGCTGTGAGTTGTGATGTCACAGTACTCTACCCAGGGCTACAGCTTGAGGCTCTGTCTCAAAAAAAAAAAAAAAAATCCCAATGCTGCATGACCATTGCCACTCTCTATTTAGAATATTCCCATCATCCCGTACAAACTGTACCGTTAAATGATAACTTCTCACTCTAACCTCTCATTCGTCCCTGGTGATTATTAATAAATTTGCATTCTAGCTCTGTAGATTTATCTGCTCTAGATTATTCATATATGTGAATCATAGACTATTTGTCCTTATGCATCTGGCTTATTTCACTCAGCATGCTTTCAAGTTTCATCTGTGTGGTAGCATATACCAGAATTTCCACCCTTTTGAAGGCTGAATAATATTGTATGGGCCACATTCTCTGTGTTCTTTCATCTGTTGGTGGACACTTAGGTTGTTTCCACCTTTTGGCTGCTGTGAATCAGGTAGCAGTGAACGTCACTGACAAGTACCTGTTGGCCCCTTGCCTCTACCTCTCGTGGATACACACCTAGGAGGGGAATCCAGCTGGGTCATATGGTAATTCTGTGTTTAACTTTTTCAGGATCCTCCAAACTGTCTTCCACGATGGCTGCACTAAACCCTGATCTTTATTTTATTTTATATTTTGAGACAGAGTCTCACTTTGTAACTCTCGGTAGAGTGCTGTGGCATCATAGCTTACAGCAACCTCAGACTCTTGGGCTCAAGCATTTCTCTTGCCTCAGCCTCCTGCGTAGCTAGGATTACAGGCCCCCCACCACACTGCATGGCTATTTTTAGAGGTGGGGTCTCACTCAGGCTCAGGCTGGTTTCAAACTCCTGAGCTTAGGCAATCTGCCTGCCTCGGCCTCCAAGAGTGTTGAAATTATAGGCATGAGCCACCACACCTGGCCAGCCTGGTCTATTTTATTTTATTTTATTTTATTTTATTTATTTAGAGACAGAGGCTCACTTTATTGCCCTGGGTAGATTGCCATGGCATCACAGCTTAGAGCAACCTCCAACTCCTGGGCTAAGGTGATTCTCTTGCCTCAGACTCCCAAGTAGGTGGGACTACAGGTGTCCACTAGAAAGCCCAGCTATTTTTTTTTGTTGTTGCAGTTTGGCCAGGGCTGGATTCAAACCTGCCACCCTTGGTATATGGGGCTGGCGCTCTACCCACTGAGCTACAGGCACCGCCCCCAATCTATTTTACAGGTTTTTTTTTTTTGGCTGGGGCCAGGTTTGAACCTGCCACCTCTGGTATATGTGGCTGGCACCCTACTCCTTTGAGCCACAGGTGCCGCCCTCCCTGATCTATTTTATTTTATTTATTTTATTTATTTTTTTTTTTTGAGACAGAGCCTCAAGCTGTCCCCCTGGGTAGAGTGCCGTGGCATTACAGCTCACAGCAACCTCCAACTCCTGGGCTCAAGCGAGTCTCCTGCCTCCGCCTCCCAAGTAGCTGGGACCACAGG
>CAUYTI010052002.1:0-12922 GCA_963575145.1 Galago senegalensis | reverse complement strand
TTGATGAAATTAGAGATTTTACTCATTTTTTTCTTGGTTAGGTTCACCAAAGGTTTATCTATTTTATTGATCTTTTCAAAAAGCAACTTTTTGATTTATTGATCTGTTCTATAATCCTTTTATTTTCAATTTCATTTAATTTTGCTCTAATTTTGTTTATTTCTTTTCTTCTGCTGGGTTTGGGATTGGAGTCTCCTTCCTTTTCTAGTTGCTTGAGATATCCCATTAAGTTGTTAACTTCCTATCTTTTCATTTTCTTGTGGAAGGCTTACAGTGCTATAAATTTCCCTCTTATGAATGCCTTTGCAGTATCCCAGAGGTTCTGGTAATTTGTGTCTTCATCATCATTTTGTTCCAAAAATTTGGTAATCTCCTTCTTGATCTCGTCTCTGACCCACCTATCATTCAGCATAAGGTTATTTAGCTTCCATGTTTTTCTAAGAGTCTGCAGATTCCTGTTGTTATTGAGTTCAGCTTTTATTCCATGATGATCTGAGAAGACACATGAAATAATTTCTAGTCTTTTGAATTTGCTGAGGTTAGACTTGTGACCTAAGATGTGGTCAATTTTGGAGTATGTTCCGTGGGCTGATGAGAAAAATGTGTATTCAATTTTGTTAGGATGAAATGTTTTGTAAATGTCCATTAAATTCAAATGTTGAATAGTTAAGTTTAAATGTAAAATTTCTTTGCTAAGCTTCTTCTTGGAGGATCTATCCAACACTGCCAAAAGAGTATTAAAATCTCCAACTATGATGGAGCTGGGAGAAATCAAATTGCTCATGCCTATTAGGGTATCTCTTATAAACTGAGGTGCATTCTGGTTGGGTGCCTAAATATTAATAATTGAAATCTCATCATATTAAGTATTACCCTTAACAAATATAAAGTGACCAACTTTATCCTTGCTTACTTTTGTTGGTTTAAAGCCTATGGTATCTGTGAATAGAATTGCAACACCTGCGTTTTTTTGCTTTCCATTTGCCTGGAATATCGATGACCATCCCTTCACCCTGAGTCTATATTTATCTTTTTTTTTTGAGACAGAGCCTCTAGCTATCAGCCTGGGTAAAGTGCTGTGGCATCACAGCTCACAGCAACCTCCAACTCCCTCCTGGGAGAGGGATCAAGCAATTCTCCTGCCTCTGCCTCCCAAGTAGCTGGGACTATAGACGTCTGCCACAGTGCCCGGTTATTTTTTGGTTGCAGCTGTCATTGTTGTTTGGCAGGCCTGGGCTGGATTCGAACTCACCAGCTCAGGTGTATGTGACTGACGCCTTAGCCACTTGAGCCACAGGCACCGAGCTTATATTTATCTTTTAAGGTAAGATGAGATTCTTGTATGCAGCAGATATCTGGCCTGAGTTTTGGTAGCTAGTCAGCCAGCCTGTGCCTCTTTAGAGGACAATTTAAGCCATTCACATTGATTGAGAATATTGATAAGCCTAGTAAAAGTTTGGGTGCCAAGTTTTTTGAAAGTCCAGTGGACATTTTTAATCCTTTCACCACTGTGGAAGTTGGAATTTGATCAAAAGTTTCTGAGTGAGTTTACTGTTGTGATGGGGGATTGCACTGGTCATTATGGAGGATAGGTCTGAGAATATCCTGGAGAGCTGGTTTAGTTATGGCAAATTTCTTCAACATGTGAATGTCATTAAAATATTTAATTTTTCCATCATATATGAAACTCCGTTTAGCTGGATGCAGGATCCTGAGTTGAAAGTTAGTTTGTTTTAGGAGATTAAAAGTCAATGACCACCCTCTTAGTCTGAAAGGTTTCAGCAGAGAGATCTGCAGTCATTCTAATATTCTTCCCCTTGTACGTTATAGTTTTCTTATGTCTAGGTGCTTTCAGAATGTTCCCTTTCATATTAACTTTAGTGAAGTTAATTATGATGTGTCTGGGGGATGTCTTGTTTGGGTTAAGTCATGCTGGGGTTCTGAAACTGTCTACTATCTGAATTTCAGAATCTCTTGGCATGTCTAGAAAGTTCTCTTTCATAATTTCATGAAGAAGAGCCTCTGTGTTTTGTGAAGCAACTTCATCGCCTTCAGGGATTCCAATGAGCAATATTAGTTTTCTTTGAATTATTCCAGAGCTCTCTGAGAGAATGATCCATTTTTGCTCTCCATTTCTCTTCATCTCTGAGCGCTTGGGTGCATTAAAAAGCTTTGTCTTCAATGTCAGAGATTCTTTCTTCTGCCTGCTCCATTCTGTTACCAGGGATTCTACCATATTTTTCAGATCTTTGAGGGCTGCAAACTCTTGCTTCAATGTGTCAAAATCTTTGGTCATTTTATCTTTGAAATCATTGAATTCTTGAGACATCTTTTGAATAATTTCTTGAAATTCTAGTCCCATCCTTTCCTCCATTCTATTAATCTTATTTGCTATCCAGATTCTGAACTCGATTTCGAACATCTCAGCCATCTGTTTATGGATGGAATGTTCAATTGCATCTGCCCCATCCTTCCTTGGGGGAGTTGATCTACTCTGGTTATTCATGTTACCTGAGTTTTTCTGCTGATTCTACCCCATGCTGAATTTATACTGTTTGGAGTCTGTCCCAGAAGTGTTCCACCAGGGGCTGCCAAGGGAAAAGATGCCAGCTTGTTCTGGTTGCCCAGAGAGACAGGGTGTGTCTGTCTGGAAAAGCCTCAGGGGTGTGAGCCTTACTGTTTGCTGCTGCAGCTGCTGGTCTTCACCTCGGGGTACCACGGCTCCAGTGTGGTTCCCTCTCAACTGACCATCCTCTCACAGTTCTTGGGCCAAGGGCTGAGGATGCCAGAAATGCTTGGCTCTAACAGTCCTGGGCCCGTCTCCTGGCAAGGGTGCTGGGAGTGGATATCGCTGTGGCCTGGAGAATGTGCATGGCTCTAGCAGTCCTGAGGCTGCCTGGCTGGGACAGGTGCTTGGTCCTGCAGGGGTAGGGGGATGCTGCTCTTGGCTCTCCCCTGACTGTCTCTGCAGGCAAGGGGGGAAGGGTGAACTGGAAATTCAAAATGGCAGTGAAAAAGTTAGTTTGATTTTTCTGCCTGGCAAGGGAGTGTTTGGAATCTCAGCACGGTCCCTCTGGGGGAATAGACCCCACTTCCTGTAGCTCTCACTCGTGGGGTAAGATATTAGGTCTTTAGTTCACTGCTGGCCTGTAGAAAACTTACAGGAGCAGACAAAGAGAAAAAAAAGAGAAAAACACAACTTTTTTGGAGGGGAGGGGACAGACACTTTTCCTTTGGGATATATTATGTACCTGTAGGTTGCTTTCTTGTAGTCGCAACTTGCCTTAGTAGAGTTGTCCTGCAGATATCACTCTTCCCTCTTGGCTGGGCTCCCAGTCTTCAACTTTGTTGGGTATTTTCTGGACATTATCCTTCCCTCTGGATGGGAGCTTCTGTTGGAGCCTGGCACCTGTTGGCCATCTTGCCCCTCCCCCTGCCCCACTAAATTCTTAACTAATGTAAATCTTATGCAAACTATTCCAAATTACACAAGAGGAATAATTTAAAACATTTCTGAGGCCAGTTATACCCACATATCAAAACCAGATAATCAAATAGGAAAATAAAGGGCAATGTATTTGATAAATATGTATCAAAAAATTCCCCAAATTCTAATAAAGCAGATTCAACAATATTGTTAAAAAGATACCATAGACATGCGATTCATCCCAGGGATGCGAGGTGGCTTGACATAACTAAATCAACAAAAAGGATACATCACACTAACATGATGAATGATAAACATTATGATCACTTCAAAACATTCTGATTATTTGATAAAATTCAACATTTATTGATAATAAAAACACTTTATAGAAGTGACATACTTCAAGATGATAATAGGTATGCATAAAAAACCTATAACTAATATATCAAATGGGTAATAACTGAAAGCCTTTCTTCTAAGATGAATGAGACAAGAATCCTCATTTTTGTCACTTTTATTCAACATTGTACTGGAATTCCTCACTAGAGTATGAAATAAAGAGTATCTAAAATGGAAGTGAAGAGGTGGAATTGTCCTTGTTTGCAGTTGACATGGCCTTATGTTTAGAAAAACCTAAAGATTTTACCAAAAAACAATTAGAATAGATTGAGTAAAGTGGCAGGATAGAAGCTCACTATGCAAACTCAATAAAGTAATGTCATTTATGATAGCTAATAATAATTAAAATACCTTTGAAGAAAATCCACTAAAGAAATGAAGAGTATCTTTAAGGAAAACAATAAAACATTGATGAAAAGATAATCAAGGTGTAACAAGAAATTGGAATGTTGTTCCATTTTCATGGGTTGGAGAAGTCAGTAATTGAATAAATATCCATAGTCCTCAAGGGAATCTGCAGATTAAATGCAATGCTTATCAATATGCAACTAACATTCTTTGAAGGAATATGAAAACTATTCTAATATTTATATGGTATCATAAAATATTCAGAATATCCATAGTAGTCATGAGCAAAAAATTAAAGGTGGGCTCAGTGTCTGCAGTACAGTGGGTACGGCACCAGCCACATACACCCAGAGTGGCAAGTTCAAACCTGGCTCGGGTCAGCTAAACAACAATGACGATTGCAACAACAAAATAGCCAGGTGTTGTGTCAGTGCCTGTAGTCCTAGATACTTGGGAGGCTGAGGCAAGAAAATTGCTTAAGCCCAAGAGTTTGAGGTTGCTATGACCTGTGACGCCACAGCACTCTACCGAGGGTGACATAGTGAGACTTTGTCTCAAAAAAAAAAAAAGGTGGAAGGATGGCATTATGTAATTCAAAACTATACTACAAAGTTATAATCACCAAAATGGCAATGTATCGTCTGAAATATATACACATGGACCCCTGGAAGGTACTAGAGAACTCAGAAATCCATGCAATTATAGTCATCTCATTTTATAATAAATCACCATACACTTGAGAAAAAGAGTATATGTAATAAATATTGCTGGGAAATCTAGCTCTATAAGCATGAGAATGATACTAGACTCCTATCTCTTACCATATAACAAAGTCAAATGAATATGGATTAAATACTTAAATGTAAGACCTAATGCAATAAAACTTAAACTATCCTGCTGACAAGGGCTTACTAACTATAATCTTTATGGATCCCAAACAGTGCATTAGGGAAGAAATAGTCCAATTTCAATATAGCCAAAAGATCTTAATAGGCATTTCTGTAAAGAGGACATACATATGGTTAACAAGTACATGAAAAAGTGCTCATACACCTAAGGTGGTGGGTTCGAATTCATCCTGGGCCCACCAAACAATAATGATGGCTGCAACCAAAAAAAAAATAGCCAGGCATTGTGGCGGGCACCTGTGGTCCCAGCTACTTGGGAAGTGGAGGCAGGAGACTCACTTGAGCCCAGGAGTTAGAGGTTGCTGTGAGCTGTGATGCCACGGCACCCTACCCAGGGGGACAGCTTGAGGCTCTGTCTCAAAAAAAAAAAAAAGATAGGCAATAATGGATGCTGTTGGGGATATAATGAGTAGGCACTTATTTTATACTGTTGTCAAGAATGTAAATTATTATACAGCCACTGTGGTGAACAGAATGTAGGTTATTAAAAAATGAACAATAGAACTATCATATAGTCCAGGAAGCGCACTGCTGAGTGTATATCCAAAGAATGGATATTTGTATATTGAAGAGACATCCATACTCACCTTTATTGTAGTACTATTAACTATCCAAAATATGAAATTAAATGTTGATCAAATATGTCAATTGGTAAAAAATATGCTACTTATAAACAATAGAATAATCCTGAAAGAGAATGAAATCCTTTTATTTGCAACAATTTGGGTGTAACTGGAGGATATATATATTTTGCTAAGTGATGTAAACCAGGCAAAGAAAGACAAATATTGCATTTCTTTTTTACTGATACATGAAAGATCTAAGTCATGAGTGTAGAGAGTAATATGATGGTTAAAAGAAGACAGGAATTTTAGTGGAGATGGGAGATTAAAGATAATATTGATATAAAAATGCAGTTTGATTCAATGAAGATGTATTATTTTGTAGTAGAATAAAACAATGATATTTAGTAAGTTATACATTGAAAATAGAAGTGGAATTTGAATGCTCATTGCAAAGAAATAGTAAATGGTTGAAGCCATGGATATCTTGAATACTGATTTCTTCATGATACATTTTATGTGTATATCAATACATTGCGTGTACAAAATAATTAAGTAAAACTATTTTGTATCTATAATAATAGTAAAGCAATGTTTTTAAAAAGTGAAATAATTATGGAGAAATCTTTTTAAAAAGAAGGCTGTATATAACATCTATAGTTAACAATATATTTAAGTTGGCTTGGTGCCCATAGTACAGTGGTTATGGTGCCAGCCACATACACTGAGGCTGGCTAGTTCAAACCCAGCCCGGGCCGGCTAAACAACAACGACAACTGCAACAAAAAATACTGGGCATTGTGGGGCACCTGTAGTCCCAGCTACTTGGGAGGCTGAGGCAACAGAATCACTTAAGCCCAGGAGCTGGAGGTTGTTGTGAGCTGTGATGCCATGGCACTCTACCAAGGGCAATATAGTGAGATGCCTGTAGCACAGTGGTTACGGTGCCAGCCACATTCACTGAGGTTGGCAGGTTTGAACCTGGCCCAGGCCAACTAAACAACGACAGCTGCAACAAAAAATACTGGGCATTGTGGCAGGCGCCTATAGTCCCAGCTACTTGGGAGGCTGAGGGAAGAGAATCGCTTAAGCCCAGGAGCTGGAGGTTGTTGTGAGCTGTGATGCAACAGCACTCTACCAAGGGCAACATAGTGAGATGCCTGTAGCACAGTGGTTACGGTGCCAGCCACATACACTGAGGTTGGTGGGTTTGAACTTGGTCCAGGCCAGCTAAACAATGACAACTGCAACCAAAAATAGCTGGGCATTGTGGATATTACTGAGGGTGACATAGTGAGACTGTCTCAATAACAACAACAACAATGTATTCAAGTCCTCTCTTCCCCCATTTCCTTTTCCTTTTCCTCTAACCCCCACTTCTTTTCAGGTACCAAAGAAGGGCATGTCTGGATGTAACCAGGAGGAACATTACTTAGAACCTGACCACACTGCAACCTGATCTCAGACTTCCAGCCTCCAGAACTGTGAGAAACAAATGTCTGTTGGTTAAGTCAGCTGCTCTATGGTAATCTGTTATAGTGGCCTGAACTAAGACATAGTCACTCTGGCCTTAGTGATAGATTCAGGGCTGAACAGATAACCCAAATGAAAGTCAGAGATATTAGGAAATGTTTGCTGGAGTTCCGGAATGCATCTAAGAAGCTTCAGTGAAAGCTCATGGAAGAGATGCTCTCTCTTCCTCTGGCCTTGGTGGCACAGGGCTGTGACTGCTAGAGCTACTGCTAGAGCTGTTGGCATCTTGCCAACACAAGGCAAACCAGCTCAGGAACAAAGCTGGTTCTCAGAGGCAGCAGAGAGATGGATGCTAGAGATACCATTCTACATCAAGCCAAGCCTACAGCTGTGCATGTCTGTAAATCGTTCAGTTATGCTACCCTATAAATAGTTTCTTAAAGTGGTAGTACTGGGGATTCTGTTCCTTGCCATGTAAAGAGTTCTTACTGGTTTTGGCCACTGTCCCCTTCATAGCCTTTCCCATCATGTTATTTTCTTGCATAAAACCTTGGAACATTTACTCAATGTTCACTGGATAGAGTCCAAGCTCATTAACATGGTAGTTGAGGTTACCATTGTCCTCCTGGTCTCCACCTCCAGCCTCTCCTTTCCTTGCTTTTGTTTTAAGCAACTCTCAACTATTTCTACTCTATACTCTGCAATTCTGAAGAGCGTCCTTGGTTGGGAGCTCATGAAGCTTAATCAGGAATTAGAGCAGTAGAAACCACGAGAGTGGACTATAGCTAGTCTATCAAGATAGCGTGTAGCCCCCAGACCTAGATCCAGAAGCTATATTAGTTTTATGTACTAATGATAAAGATGCTGGGCCTTTTCTGTCCACTGGCTGCTATAGTCTGAATGTATCTCCCCAAATCAATAAAAAAACCCCAATATATTCTAGTGGAAAAATTGAAATTCTGAAAACTACACATCTGAACTAGGACAAGGATGTGCGCTTTCATTACTTTTTTTTTTTTTGAGATAGAGTCTTATTTTGTCACCCTTGGTAAATGCCCTGGCATCATAGCTCACAGTAACCTCAAACTCTTGGGCTTAAGTGAGTCTCTTGTCTCAGCCTCCCAAGTAGCTGGGAGTATAGGTGCCATGATGCCCAGCTTTTGTTTTTAGAGAAGGTGTCTTGCTTTTGCTCAGGCTGGTCTCAAACTCCTTAGCTCAAGCAATCCACCTGCCTTGGCCTCCCAGTGTGCTGGGATTACAGGTGTGAGCCACCATGCCTGGCCTCCACTTTACTCCTTCATTACTTTTATTCAATATTATATTGGACGTTCCAGTCAGCAGTTTGGCAAGAGAAAGAAATAAAGGCATTTACATTGTACTGTTAGGCATTAAATTGTCCTTTATTGCAGATGATATGATATTACTTTAGAAAAACATATAAACTCCACCACATACTATTAGAAATACTAGAACCACTATAGAAATTTAATATGGTTGCAGTATATAATTATGCAAAAATGAATTGCATATTTATATGTCAATAGTGAACAATCTGGAAAAGAAGTCAAGAAAGTACAAATCATGAACTATTTAGTAATATATTTAGGAACTGGAAGATCTCAATAAGAAAACTATAAAATATTGATTAAAGAAAATAAAGAATAGGGCTCGGTGCCCATAGGACAGTGGTTACAGCACCATCCACCTACTGAGGCTGGCGTGTTTGAACCCAGCCTGGGCCAGCTAAACAACAATGACAACTGCAACAAAAAATAGCCAGGTGGGGCAGCACCTGTGGCACAAAGGAGTAGGGTGCTGGCCCCATATACTGGAGGTGGTGGGTTCAAACCCGGATCCAGCCAAAAACTGCAAAAAAAAAAAATAGCCAGGCGTTGTGGTGGGTGCCTATAATCCCAGCTACTTGGGAGGCTGAGGCAAGAGAATCACTTAAGCCCAAGAGTTTGAGGTTGCTGTGAGCTGTGATGCCATAGCACTCTACTGGGGGTAACAGAGTGAGATTGTGTCTCAAAAAAAAAAAAAAGAAAGAAAAGAAAAAGGAAAAGAAAATAAAGAATATACAGAGAAATGATAGCTATCTCATGCTCATGTAGCAGAAGAATCAATATTATTCAAAATGTCAATATTACCCAAATGATCAACAAATTCAATGCAATTTCCATCAAAATAAAAATGACATTCTGTACAGAATCAGAAAAAATAAATTTACAATTGATATGGCACCACAAAATACACCAGAATAGCTAAAGCATCCCAGAGCAAATGAATCAAGCTGTAGGCATCACACTGCTTGACCTCAAAATGTACTTGAAACATAAAGTATCCAGTACAGTATAATGTTGGCATAAAACCAGATACATAGGTCAACAAATCTAAATAGAAAATTTAGAAGGGAACTCACATTTCCATTGAACTCATTTTTGACCATGATATCATAAAAATACATTGGGAAAATTATAATATCTCCAAAAATATTTCTTGTTAAACTAGATATTCATATGTTAAAGAATGAATGCAAAAATCTGTTTTACATTGTATGTAACAATAATATCAAAATGGGCTGGGTGTGGTGGCTCATGCCTATAATCCTAACACTCTGGGAGGCTGAGACAGGTGGATTGCCTGAGCTCACAGGTTGGAGACAAGCCTTAGCAAGAGCAAGACCCCGTCTCTAAAAATAGCCAGGTGTTGTGGTGGCAGGTGCCCATGGTCCCAGCTATTCAGGAGGCTGAGGCAAGAGAATCACTTGAGCCCAAGAGTTTGAGGTTGCTGTGAGCTATGATGCCACAGCACTCTACCATGGGTGACAAAGTAAGACTCTATCTCCAAAAATAAATAAATAAATAAATAAAGTGATATCAAAATGGATTTAATAGCTAAATTGAAGCTTGAAAATGAAAAATTGAACTTGAAGCTATGAAAATACTGAAATAAAGCATTGGGAAATTGCTTCTGGATATTCTTGTCAGCAATTGTATTTTTGGTTAAGACCTCAGAAGCACAGTCAACAATAATAAAAATTGAGAAATAAAATTAGGCTTGGCACCTGTGGCTCAAGTGGCTAAGGTGCCAGCCACGTACACCCAGGGTGGAGGGTTTGAATCCAGCCTGGGTCCACCAAACAACAATGACGGCTGCATCCAAAAAATAGCCAGGCATTTTGGCAGGCCGCCTGTGGTCCCAGTTACTTGGGAGGCGGAGGCAGGAGACTCGCTTGAGCCCAGGAGTTGGAGGTTGCTGTGAGCCATAATGTCACTGCACTTTACCCAGGAGGACAGTTTGACGTTCTGTCTCAAAAAAAAAAAAGGTAGAAAAAAGAAATCAAATTAAAATCAAATTAAAAATCCTCTTTCAAATCAGAGGAAACAATAGAGTGAGAATAGGAAAAAACATTCGCAATCTATATATTTTGGCAAAGGGCCAGAATATATAAGGAAATTAAATCAAATTAGCAAAATAACAAGTATTCTAATGTAAGAAATAGGCAAATGATTAGAACAGACATTTCTGAAAAGAAGACATACAATTGGCCACATTATATATTACAAAGTTCTCTGTGTCACTGACAAGGGAAATCAAAACCAAAATCATGAAGAGATAACTCATCACTTTTGTAAGATATTACTCCAAAAGACAATAATTAAATGCTGTTGAGCCAATAGTCTAAGGGGAAATCTCAGATGTTGTTGGTAGGCATACAAAATACAAAATACAAAATAGTAAAGCCCTATTGCAAAATAGTATTGAGGTTTTACAAAAAGTATAACATACTACCTTGCAATCCCACCGCATGGAATATACCCTATAGGAAGAAAAATATTATTATTATTATTATTATTTTGAGGCAGAGCCTCAAGCTGTCCCCCTGGGTAGAGTGCCATGGCATCTCAGCTCACAGCAACCTCCAACTCCTGGGCTCAAGCGAATCTCCTGCCTCAGCCTCCCAAGTAGCTGGGACCACAGGTGCCTGCCACAACGCCTGGCTATTTTTTGGTTGTAGCTGTCATTGTTATTTGGCAGGCCTGTGCTGGATTCGAACCCGCCACCTTAGGTGTATGTGGCTGGCACCTTAGCCACTTGAGCCACAGGCGCCGAGCCAGAAAATTATTATATTAAAGAGAGATCTGCAGTCATGTTTAATGCTGCTGTATTCTTAGTAGCCAAGAAATAGTATTTGCCTAAATGCTTAGTAATGAATGAATGTGTAACAAAGATGTGGTTGTGGTTGCTCATGCCTGTAATTCTGCTACTTTTGGAAGCAGAGGCAGGATGCTTGCCTGAGGATAGACATTTGAAGTCAGTGGGCAACAGTGAGACCCTTAGTCAAAAATAATTTTTTAAAAGAATAGCGTGTAGGGCTTGGTGCCTATAACTCAGCAGCTAGGGTGCCAGCCACATACACCAGGGCTGGCAGGTTTGAACCCAGCCCAGACCTGCCAGACACCTACAGCAGAAAAATAGTCGGGTGTTGTGGCCTGTAGTCCTAGCTACTTGGGAGGCTGAGGCAAGAGATTGCTTAAGCCCAAGAGTTTGAGGTTGCTGTGAGCTATAACGCCATGGCACTCTACTGAGGGTGACATAGTAAGACTCTGCCTCAAAAAAAAAAAAAAAAGGAATAGTGTGTATGCACAATGCAATGTTATTCAGCCATAACAATAATGAGACTCTGTCATTTGCAACAACCTGGATGGAACTGGAGATAATTATGTTAAGTGACAGAGCCAGAAATGGAAAGGCAAATACTGCTTGTTCAGTGTTATATTTGGGTGCTAAAAATGTGGATCTCATGGGAGTTAGGCAATTGCTCCTTACTAGAGGAGTAATATGCAGAAGAGGGACAGATGCTGATTAATGGGTACAAAAATAGTAAGAGAAATAAGACCTAGCCTTCAATTGCACAGTATGGATGCTACAAGTAATAATTTATATTTTTCAAGTTGCCAGAGTTGAGGAATTGGAATGTTCTCAATGTAAAAAAGTGATGAACACTTGGGATGATGAATGTCTCAACTACAATTGTCTTGTTTCAGTCATCAGACATTGTATGCACGTATCAAATACCTCATATGAGCTCAAAATATGTAGAAATATTGTGTATCAATTGGAAAATATTGAAAATGCAGGGGATTGGTGTAAACTTGTAGAGGGATTTTTTTTTTAGTCCAAATTTAGTTATTATTAATGAAAAACAATTTGGGGCTTTGTGTGTGTGGAATGGTATCCACAAAGTAAAAACTAAAATATATACAGAAAGGGGCAGTGCCTGTGGCTCAAAGGAGTAGGGCACCAGCCCTATATGTCAGAGGTGGCAGGTTCAAACCCAGCCCCAGCCAAAAAAAAATACATATATAGGGGGGAGTGGTCAAGATGGCCGACAGGCACCAGTCTCAGACAGAAGCTCCTGTTCAGAAGAAAGGATAAAGTCTGGAGAAACACCCAACAAAGTCGAAAACTGGGAGCCCAGCTGAGAGAGAAGAGTGATACCTGCAGGACACCTCTTCTGAGACAGATAGAGACTTCTAGAGGACGCTCCACAGGTACATAAATCTCTCCAAAGGAATAGCGCCCATCCCATCCCCCAAGAAAGGTGTGCTTTTCCTTTGTTTCCTCTTCAACCGCTCCTCCGAGTCTCCTACAGGCCACCAATAAACTGAGGACCTATTCTCTCACTCCACGAGTGAGAGCTGCCAACAGGGAAGTTTACTACCCTGGAGGAACCCAGTTGAGACTCGGTACACCCTCCCACAGGCAGAAAAGCGGAACTGGTGTTTGCTCTGCCATTTTGA
>CAUYTI010052001.1:0-12629 GCA_963575145.1 Galago senegalensis | reverse complement strand
TTTTTTGAGACGGAGCCTCAAGCTATCCCCCTGGGTAGAGTGCCATGGCATCACAGCTCACAGCAACCTCCAACTCCTGGGCTCAAGTGAGTCTCCTGCCTCAGCCTCCCAAGTAGCTGGGACTACAGGTGCCCGCCACAGCGCTGGCCATTTTTTGGTTGCAGCCATCATTGTTGTTTGGTGGGCCCGGGCTGGGGATTCGAATCCACCACCTTAGGTGTATGTGGCTGGTGCCTTAGCCGATTGAGCCACAGGTGCCGAGCCCCAATCTGCTTTTTGTTAAGAGATTACTATAATGAAATAAACCACAATAAACCGGTAAATGAAAAAAAAAAGGCACTGGTCTGTGGCAGTGGTGGTGACAGGAGAGGAATTAGGGAGTTAAGCTCATGGTGTCTCTGGACGGCCATGGCCTTTACCCTGAAGTCATTGCTATAGGTTGGTTGCCCTGTTCTTCCTCAAGAGCATTTGGTAGGGAACAGACCAGAGAATTGTTTGATTCAGAAAAGAGCCAGAAATTAAATCTCTGAATCTTTTTTGATCTGCACAAACTATGATGAGAATGTCCCTGATAAAAGTAATACAATTTCAGTTGAGTTTATTGTTATTATTTGGGTGAACACTGGAGGAATGGAGACTCAGAAAAGAAATGCCAGCAGAAGTTATTACTTTGGTCATTATTGGAATATTCATATCTTAGCAGTCTGACCTTGTACTTGACAAAAAGTGTAGAGCAGACAATAAAACTAGGATTCCTGTTTTAAAAAAAGGCATCAATAGTTGATATTTGAGTACTGGTTACCAAATCATGTCTTTGTGGTATCAGATCTGTAACTGCTGGTTTTATAATGTCTGCAAAACTTGCTTTCTGCTTTTCTTTTCTTTCTTTTTTTTTTTTTTTTTTTTTGACAGAGTATAATAAAGTATTCCTGGGGTTGAGTGCCCTGGCCTCATAGCTCACAGCATCCTCAGACTCTTGGGCTCAAGTGTCACTCTTGTCTCAGCCTCCGATGTAGCTGAGACTACAGGCACCTGGTAAAACACCTGGCTAGTTTTTATATTTTTTAACTTAATTTTTATTAAATCATAACTGTATACATTTATGGGTTACAATGTGATGATTTGATATACAATGTGGAATGCTTAAATCAAACTGATTAACATAACTATCTCCTCACTTATTTTTTGTGGTAAGACATTTATAATATGCTCCTAGTTGTTGTGAAGTGTACCCTTGCATTGTGCACATTAGGCAAGATTCAGCCAAACACCCTCCGTCCTCCCACCAGTTGTCCTCCTCTTCCCTCCCCCCTGCTGCACTATATTTGTGTTTTATCTTTCCGATGAGTGTGTGTTTATATATTGGTTTCATAATAGTATTGAGTACATTGGATACTTTTTTCCATTCTTGAGATACTTTGATAAGAAGAATGTGTTCCAATTCCATCTAAGTAAAAATAAAAGATGTAAAGTCTCCATTTTTTTATGGCTGAATAGTATTCCATGGTATACACATACTGCAGTTTGTTAATCCATTCATGGGTTGGTGGGCATTTGGGTTGTTTCCACGACTGAGCAATTATAAAATGGGCTGCAGTAAACATTCTGGTGCAAATGTCTTTATGGTAAAATGATTTTTGTTCTTCTGGGTAGATGGGAATGTGTGATCAAATGGAAGGTAAACATTTAGCTCCTTTAGAATTCCATACTACTTTCCAAAAAGGCTGTATTAGTTTGCACCAGCAGTGTAGAAGTGTTCCCTTCTCTCCACATCCATGCCAACATCTGCAGTTTTGTGATGTGGGCTAATCTTATCAGGAGTTAGGTGATATCTCAGAGTGGTTTTGATTTGCATTTTTCTGATGATGAAAGATGATGAGCATTTTTTCATGTTTGTTGGCCATTCCCCTGTCATCTTCAGAGAAGTTTCTGTTCAAGTCTCTTATCCACAGAGACATAGGTTGTTTGTTCTTTTCTTATTTATTTATTTTTGAGACAGAGTCTCAAACTGTTGCCCTGGGTAGAGTGCTGTGGCCTCACAGCAACCTCAAACTCCTGGGTTTAAGTGATTCTTTTGCCTTACCCTCCCAATAGCTGGGACTACTGGGAGGCCACAACCCCTGACTATTTTTGTTGTTGTTGCAATTGTCATCATTGCCTTAACTGCCCTGGGGCAGGTTTGAACCTGCCAGCCTCCGTGTATGTGGCTGGTGCCCTACTGACTGAGCCACAGGCACTGCCTGTTTTTTTCTTATTTATTAATTTGACTTCTCTGTAGATTCTAGTTATCTGACCTTTGTCAGAATCATAAACTGTGAAAATCTTCTCCCATTCTGAAGGCTATTGGCTTTACTTGTAGTGCCCTTTTCTGGATAAAAGTTTTTTTTTCCTATCCAACCTCCAACTCCTGGGCTCAAGTGATTCTCCTGCCTCCACCTCCCAAATAGCTGGGAGTACAGGTGCCCGCCACAATGCTCAGCTATTTTTTGGTTGTAGCCATCATTGTTGTTTGGCAGGCCTGGACTGGATTTGAACTCGCCAGCTCAGGTGTATGTGGCTGGCGCCTTAAGGCTGTGGCTGGCGCCACAGGCACCGAGCCTGGATAGAAGATTTAAACTTAAGACATGAAACTATAAAAATACTAGAAGAGAGCCCAGGGAAAACGCCTGAAGGTACTGGCCTGGGAAGATATTTTGTGAGGAGGATCTCCCCTGGCAATTGAAGCAACACCAAAAATATATTACTGGGATCTGATGTAGCTAATTTTTCTATTTTTAGTAGAGATGGGGGTCTCGCTTTGCTTAGGCAATCCACTGCCTCCACCTCCCAGAATGTCACCTTTCTTGAGATCCATGTCCATTCTGCTCCAACACACTTTTTCTTTTTTCATGTCAGATGGGTAATGTGCTGATGCTGTAACAAAATTTGTGGGAGGCACATCTCATGCATGCTCATGAAAACCCAATCATCATGCTTTTGAACTATGAAAGGATCCCAACACATTTTTTTAAAAAATTTCAGATTAATATGAGGGTACAAATGGTTAGGATACACTGTTTTCATTTCTAAAGTGAAGTTCAAGTTATAATTGAGCCCTTTACCCACAGCTGAATACCCTGGTATTGTGCGCATTAGGTGAGAGTTTACCAATCTTCCCTTTTCCTTTTTCCCTTCTCTCCCTGCCCCCACTTGAATATACTTGTGTTTTTCTCTTGTGTGGGCATAGCATTGTTTTTCTATAGGTTTCATATCAGTATGGAGTATATTGGATACTTGCTTTTCCATTCTTGTGATATTTTACTGAGAAGAATGCACTTCAACTCCATCCAGGTAAATACAAAAGAAGTAAAATCTCTACCATAGTTTGTTAATCCATTCATGGGTTGATGGGCACTTGAGTTGCTTCCATGTCTTAGCGGTTGTCCCCCCTCCCTGCACTTTAATAATTTGAATTCTAGCTTGCAGCTAGTTTGAGGTATCTCAAACAGGACCACAGAGCCTTTCACGTACTAAATAATACTCAATAAACATTTGACTTGATTTAATGTGAGCCTGTGGTTATGTATCAGCAGTTAACAACCTTTGGGCTTCCTTGTGAGATATTTAATGAAATTTAATAAAGACCAAGAAATTATTATAGTTTATATATAAGTAAACAATCTTAGTATAATGTTTTTAGGTATTAAAGTTAAAACAGTAAGTCAGGTAAATTGGATAACATGCCAATAATTCTTCACAGTTCACTATAGCCTGTAAGAATCAGTTGTCTAATGTAAGAAATAAGTAGATACATGGCTAGACTGACCTTGTGCTGTTCATGCATTATGAAACTTGAATTATTTCTGATAAATAGTAACCATAGAAATCTGATTGTGTATTAATGTAAACTCAACTCCAACTGAGGTTTATTTATTTATAAAACATTTTAAAAGATATACTGGAACACTTGTACACACTCAGTTATAAGCTGGACTGTGTTTACTTTAGAATTAGTCATTGACATTGTTAGTTTAGGTTTGACGTAAGTACTTGTTTATCTTTTGGTTGGAGAAGGTCCTTATAGGTAGTAAATTTTGTTGGTTCTTGGAGAAATTAATTATTTTTTTCAAAGACAGTGTAGCAAATTTATATATGTTTTATCTGTATTATCCTTAAGTTGTGATAAGTAGCTATAAAGTAAAGTAGAAGTTTAACAGTGATAGTTAAGACTTTTCAGAAATGTATGTGAATGAGTGAAATCAGATATATTGATACTTTGCAAGTTTAGTTTTCTTTTTGTTTTTTTTTTTTTTTTTTTGAGAAAGCGCCTCAAGCTGTCCCCCTGGGTAGAGTGCCGTGGCATTACAGCTCACAGCAACTTCCAACTCCTGGGCTCTAGCGAGTCTCCTGCCTCTGCCTCCCAAGTAGCTGGGACCACAGGTGCCCACCACAATGCCCGGCTATTTTTTGGTTGCAGCCGTCATTGTTGTTTGGCGGGTCTGGGCTGGGGATTCGAACCCGGCACCTTAGGTGTACGTGGCTGCCCTTAGCCGGTTGAGCTATAGGCGCCGAGCCTGTTTTGTTTTTTGAGATAGAGTCTTACTTTATCACCCTTGGTAGAGTGCTATGGCGTCACAACTCACAGCAACCTCCCACTCCTGGGCTTAGGTGATTCTCTTGCCTCAGCCTCCCAAGTAGCTGGGACTACAGGTGCCCACCACAATGTCTCGCTATTTTTTTGTTAAGTTTGGCTGGGGCTGGGTTCGAACCTGCCACCTTTGGTATATGGGGCTGGTGCTCTACCCACTGAGGCACAGGCACCGCCCGCAACTTTATTTTTTTATTTTTTATTTTTTTTGAGACAGAGCCTCAAGCCATCCCCCTGGGTAGAGTGCCCTGGCATTACAGCTCACAGCAACCTCCAACTCCTGGGCTCAAGCAAGTCTCTTGCCTCCGCCTCCCAAGTAGCTGGGACCACAGGCACCCACCACAACGCCCGGTTATTTTTTGGTTGCAGCCGTGATTGTTGTTTGTTGGGTTTGGGCTGGGGATTCAAACCCGCCACCTTAGGTGTACGTGGCTGGTGCCTTAGCTGGTTGAGCTATAGGCGCCGAGCCCGCAACTTTAGTTTTATTATTCTACCCATAACACCATATTTTTACAGAATTTATTTTTCTTCAACATGGGTAACATGGGCATAAGTTGAAGCATTAGTCTATTGGTGTGATTTAGGTATTAGTACTGCAGGGAGAAATCTGTGGACTGCAAAAACATGGGCTTTTTCAATCTGAATCTGAATTTCAGGTTGTACTGTTTAATTAAGTCTGAGACTCTGGACAAATTACTTAACTTTTCTGCTTTAATTAATCTGTAAAGTGGAATTTTTATACTCCATAGCAGTGTTTTTCAAATTTTAGAAGTGTTTTTTTTTAAATTGCTCATTAGTCCTGAAATCAATAAAGTGAGTGACCGTATTAGGAGGAAAAAAGATTGTCTAATAAGGGAAATTATTGTTTTATGACATTTTGTTTCATAGTATACCTCCAGACTTATGTGGGCAGGTGGGAAATTTGTTGCAACATAAGATATATTTCTTATCATGAGCTAGGTTTGAAAATTTTTCTTCTTTTTTTATTTTTTTATAGACAGAATCTCACTTTGTTGCCCTTGGTAGAGTGCTCTGGCATCATAGTGCACAACAACCTCCATCTCTTGGGCTTAGGTGATTCTCTTGCCTGAGCCTCCCCAGTAGCTGGGACCACAGGCGCCCACCACAAGGTCTGGCTATTTTTGTTGTTGTTGTTGCAGTTTGGCTGGGGCTGAGTTTGAACCTGCCACCCTCAGTATATGGGACTGGTGCCCCACTCACTGAGCCACAGGCACTGCCCAAAATATTTGAAAAATTTTCTACAAGGTTGTTAGGATTAATTGTCTAGCCTAACCCCCATTTTATAGATAGGCACTGAGAGAAAGATGGCCTTGGAGAAATTTTATTGGGTATTGTGGCCTTGATGGATTTAGTTATGTTTATATAAATTTTTTCTTTATTCCAAGAGCTATACAATAAAAGCTGATATGCTACCTTAAATTGTTGGAGTATGGAAATTTTTTTCTTAATTAGACAGTCATTTAACACATAAAGGATCTTTTGAAATACATTTTTTGGTGAATACATACACAGTAGGTGTGAGTGTAATTTAGCAGAATCTGGTAATGTTGGAGATATGTATACCCTAACCTACAGCCTAGCGATTCTAATTCTTCTGCTTGTGCTCAAGGAGACATGCAGGCATGCTCACTGCAGTATTGTTGGTAATGGCAAAAATTTGTAAACAAGGCCAGGTGCCATGGCTCATGCCTATAAGCCTGTAATCGTAGTACTCTGGGAGGCTGAGCTGGATGGATTGCCTGAGCTCACGAGTTTGAGACCAGTCTGAGCGAGAGTGAGACCCCTGTCTCTAAAAATAGAGTAGTTTCAGCTACTTGGGAGGCTGAGGCAAGAGAATCACTTGAGCCTAAGAGTTTGAGATTGCTGAGCTATGATGCGATAGCACTCTACTGAGGGCAACAAAGTGGTACTCTGTCTCCAAAAGAAATTTTTTTGTAAACAACTTAAAAGCTTAAAAGTCTCACAGTAGATGTTTACTATATGAACTATATACTCATTTAATGGAATACTAAGTTAAAATGAATAAACTAAAGCTACATTTATCATTGTTAAATGTCAAACCAAAATGGATAGAAAGGCAAGTTGCTGACAGATGGTATATCATATATCTAACATTTAGAAACACATCTAAATATATATAGTACTGTATGTTATTTATGGATACAAATATATGTAGTAAAAACAAAAACTTGGACTGAAATGAGACACATCAATTTCAGGACAGTAGATACTTGAAGTGAGAGGGAGAAAAAGTAGTATTAAGTAGGGATTTCATTGTATTGGTACTATAACATAGTATCTTGGAAAAAATGACCTGAAGTAAATAATGGCAAAATATTGAGATATAGTCGATCCAGCTTTTCAGTACCTAGGGAATCATGACATATTTTTTGTTTGTTTTAAATACTTGAACAATAACATACTTATATAAAAAGTTTTGTGTATACTTCATGGCACAGAATAGCCATGAGTAACAGCACATTGTACTGGAGTTTAGAGAACAATAAATTTTCTGAAAGCTGGGGTTTAACCTAGTTAGGTGTTCCAGACTTTTCAGAAAGACAAAAATTTAGTTTAGTATAGAGATAGGTTAAATTAGTATAGAGATAGGTTAAAATAATATATAAGTAGAATTGAGTGTCTACTTCTATAATATGGAACAAAGCATCAACCTAGACAATTTTTCTTTATAAGTATGAAGATATCTCCTTCTCATTCCCATGCATGTTGTTTTCCCATTGCTCTTCCATTACCATGTTTGTGATTACCTCCCCCCTACCCCCCAAAATGAGGCCTCACAATATTGCCCAGGCTGGTTTTAGAACTCCTGGCCTCAAGTGATCCTCATGCTTCCCAAGTACCTGGGGTGCAAGCCATTGTACTCATCTTTGTGATTACCCTTGAGAGACCCCTGTGTTTTCTGAGATGAATGCTTATTATAGTTGTACATCAGTGTGTCTTAACTTGGCTCCTGCCCTTACTGTCCTACAAATGTCCTCTGCTGAATCATCATGAGCAATTGCTTGACAATCTTGGTTAACTAGTTTTAGTGCTTATTCAAAGATCTGTCCTATTGAGCCTTAAGTCTGCTTTCTTGATCTTCGGTATGCTATAGACCAGCGCAGTTGGATGGAACTTTCTTTGAAATATTTTATGTTGACATTGTTCATTATGGTGGCCACAGGCTACTTGTAGCTACTGAGCTTTTGAAATGTGGCTAATGTGACTAAGGAATTCTTTTTTTTTTTTTTGAGACAGAGTCTCACTGTGTTGCCCTCGGTAGACTGCCATAGTGTCACAGCTCACAGAAACCTCAAACTCTTGGGCTTAAGTGATGATTCTCTTGCCTCAGCCTCCCAAGTAGCTGGGACTACAGACACCCACCACAACGCCCAGCTATTTTTTTGTTGTTGTTGTCATTGTTGTTTGGCAGGCCTGGGCTGCATTTGAACCTGCCAGCCCTGGTATATGTGGTTGGAACCCTAACCATTGGGCGATAGGCACCAAGCCAGGAATTCTTTAATTTTATTTAATTTTGGTTACACTTAAATAGCCACATGCTGCTGGTGGCTCACATAGTAGACAGTGTGCTTCCATCTGTTGTTGAGAATGCTAAGTTTGATTACTAGCACATTACTGAATTTCCCGAGGCTGTTTTCCTATTTGTAATAATTCTTGTCCAAACTACCTCTGGGGATTCTAGGGAGAAGGTAAAGAGTATATGACTAAAGACCAGTCATGTGGGATATTTTATATTGAGAGCTATAAAACTATGCTGCTTACTTGGCACTGCAATTTCACTTCTAGGAATTTATCTTAAGAAAGTAAAATTTTTATATATCCTTGATTGTCTATAAAGATAATCATCAAAAGCTTGGTGCCTGTAGCTCAGTGGTTAGGGTGCCAGCAGCATACACTGAGGCTTGCTGGTTCAAACCCGGCCTGGGCCTGCTAAAAACAATGACAACAACAACAAAAAAATAGCTGGGCATATGGCAGGTGCCTGTAGTCCCAGGTACTTGGGAGGCTGAGGGAAGAGAATCACTTAAGCCCTAGAGTTTGAGGTTGCGGTGATCTGCAATGCCACAGCACTCTACCAAGGGCAACATAAAAAAAAAAAAAGAAGATAATCATCAAAGATTATTTATAATTAGTTTGCTAGGGCTGCCTTAACAACAGAAATTTATCTCACAGTTCTGGAGGCTTAAAGTCCAAGATTAAGGTGTCTGAAGCTTTTTTCCTTCTCAGGTCTGTGAGAAAGAATCTGTTCTATGCTATTCACCTGGCATCTACTTGTTTGCTGGCCTTTTGGGGGAGTCTTTGGCTTGTAGAAGCATCACCTTGGTCTGTCTTCTTAATATGTCCAGATTTCACCTTTTCATAAAGACACCAGTCATCTTGAGTTAGGGCTTATTCTAATGACCTCATCTTAACTAATTACATCTGCAATGACCCTGTTTCCAAATAAGGATACACGGTGAGGTACTGAGGGTGAAGACTTCAACATCTGAATTTTAGAGGAATGCAGTTTAACCTATAACAGCAATGTTTGATAATTGAAAGGGTAATTGTCCTACAGTAATAGATAATAAATGTTTATGCAGCTATTAAAATCATGTTATAAATCAATATTGATAACATGAAAGGTTGTTCATACAATATTTTTCTTTTTTATTAAATCATAACTTTGTACGTTGATGCATTTATGGGGTTCAGGGTATTGCTTCAATATATAATGTGAAATGATTACATTGAACTAAGTAACACATCCATCACAATTACACTCATTTCTTGATAGTTTTGAAATGTACCATTGCATCGTGCACATTAATGAGGTCCCCCCAAATGCCCTCTCTCCTCCCATATCACCCCTCCCCTCCTTTCTCTCTCCTCCCATATCCCCCCTCTCCTCCTTTCTCTCTCCTCTTCCCTTCTACTTTCTGGTTATGTTTTGCCATTCATATGAGTGTGTAAGTGATTATATGATTTCATAATAGTGTTAAGTACATTGGATACTTTTTTCCATTCTTGAGCTACTTTACTAAGAAGAATATGTTCCAGCTCCATCCAGGCAAACATAAAAGATGTAAAGTTTCCATTTTTTATGGCTGCGTAATATTCCATAGTGTATGTATACCACAATTTGTTAGTCCATTCATGGGTTGATGGGCACTGGGGCTGTTTCTGTGTCTTGGCTGTTATGAATTGGGCTGCAGTAAACATTCTGGTGCAAATGTCTTTGTTGTAAAATAATTTTTGATCATCTGGGTATATACCTAGTAGAGGAATTGCAGGATTGAAGGGTAGGTCTACTTTTAGTTCCTTGAGTGTTCTCCAAACTTCTTTCCAAAAAGGTCGTATTAGCTTGCATTTGCACCAGCAGTGTAGAAGTGTTCCTTTCCCTCTGCATCCATGCCAACATCTGTAGTTTTAGGATTTTTGTAATGTGGGCTGATCTTACTAGAGTTAGATGATATTTCAAAGAGGTTTTGATTTGCATTTCTCTGATTAAAGATGATGAGCATTTTTTCATGTGTTTGTAGACCATGTGCCTGACTTCATCAGAGAAGTTTCTGTTCAAGTCTCTTGCCCCCTAGAAATGGGATTATTTATTCTTTTCTTATTGATTAGTTTGAGTTCTCTGTAGATTCTTGTTATCAGACCTTTGTTGGAAGCATAACCTGGAAAAACCTTCTCCCATTCTAAAGGTTGTCTGTTTGCTTTACTTATTGTGCTCTTGGCTGTGCAAAAGCTTTTTAGTTTGATCAGATCCCAGTAATGTATTTTTGGTGTTGCTTCAATTGCCCGGAGGGTCCTCCTCATAAAATATTCTCCCAGGCTGATTTCTTCAGGTGTTTTCCCTGTACTCTTTTCTAATATTTTTATAGTTTCATGTATTAAGTTTAAATCTTTTATCCAGTGAGAATCAATTTTTGTTAATGGTGAAAGGTGGGGGTCCAGTTTTAGTCTTCTACAGGTCACCAGCCAGTTCACCCAGTGCCATTTTTTAAATGCGGAGTCTTTCCCCCACTGAATATTTTTGATAGGCTTGTCAAAGATCAAATGACGATAAGCAGCTGGGTTCATCTGTTGGTTCTCTATTCTGTTCCATAAGTCTACCTCTCTGTTTTTGTGCCAGTATCATGCTGTTTTGATCACTATAGATTTGTAGTATAACCTGAAGTCTGGTAATGTAATACCTCCTGATCTGTTCTTATTTCTGAGTAATGTATTTCCTATTCGAGGTTTTTTCTGATTCCATATAAAATGAAGTATTATTTTTTCAAGTTCTTTAAAGTATGACAGTGGTGCTTTAATAGGGATTGCTTTAAGTCTGTAGACTGCTTGGGTAGTATGGGCATTTTAATAATGTTGATCCTTCCCAGCCATGAGCATGGTATGTTTATTCATGTGTTAACATCTTCAGCTATTTCTTTTCTCAGAGCTTCATAGTTCTCTTTATAGAGATCTTCTACATCCTTTGTTAGGTAAATTCCCAGATAGTTCATCTTCTTTGGCACTATCGTAAAAGGAATAGAGTTCTTGACTATATTTTCAGCTTGACTACTGTTGGCATATATGAAAGCTACTGACTTGTAAGTATTGATTTTGTATCCTGAGACGCTGCTGTATTCCTTAATCACTTTTTTTTTGGGGGGGGGACAGAACCTCAAGCTACCCCCCTGGGTAGAGTGCTGTGACATCACAGCTCACAGCAACCTCCAAGTCCTGGGCTCAAGCGAGTCTCCTGCCTCAGCCTCCCAAGTAGCTGGGACCACAGGCCCCTGCCACAAACACCCGGCTATTTTTTGGTTGTAGCCGTCATTGTTGTTTTGGCAGGCCCAGGCTGTATTCGAACCCGCCACCTTAGGTGTATGTGGCTGGTGCCTTAGCCACTTGAGCCACAGGCGCCGAGCCGATCACTTCTAAGAGGTTTGAAGTTGAGTCCCTGGGATTTTTCAAGTATGGGATTATATCAGTGAAGAGTAAGAGTTTGATCTCCTCTGACTCTATGTGGATACCCTTGATTGCCTTCTCTTGCCTGATTACAATGGCTAAGACTTCTATTACTGTGTTGAATAGCAGTGGAAACAGTGGGCATCCTTGCCTCCTTCCTAATCTGAGTGGAAATATTTTCAGTTTTACACCATTCAATATGATATTGGCTGTGGGTTTGCTCTATCAGTTTAAGAAATATCCCTTGTATGCCTATTTTCTTAAGTGTTCTGATCATGAAAAGATGCTGGATATTATTAAAGGCTTTTCCTGTGTCAATTGAGAGAATTTTATGGTCTTTGTTGTTTATTTTATTGATGTGATGTAGTATATTTGTAGATTCGCATATGTTGAACCAACCCTATAACCCTGGAATAAAACCAACTTGATCCTGGTGTGTAATTTTTTTGATGAATTGTTGAATTCTATTTGCTAAGATCTTATTGAATATTTTTGCATCAATATTCATTCATTATATTGGTCTATAATTTTGTTGGATCCTTTGCTGGTTTGGGTATCAGGGTGATACTTGCTTCATAGAATGTGTTGGGAAGTATTCCTTCTTTTTCTATGCTTTGGAAAATGTATAATATAGGTACTAATTCCTCTTGAAAGGTTTGATAGAATTTATATGTGAAGCCATCTGGTCCCAGACTTTTCTTTTTTGGGAGATTTTGTATTGTTGATGCTATTTCAGTGATTGATATAGGTCTATTCAAGATTTCTAATTGTTTCTGGTTGAGTCTAGGAAGGTGGCATGCTTCCAGGTATTGGTCCATTTCCTTCAGATTTTCATATTTATGGGAATAGAGATTTTTGTAGTAATTACTAAGGATTTTTTTTTTTTTTTTTTTTTGAGACAGAGCCTCAAGCTGTCCCCCTGGGTAGAGTGCCATGGCATTACAGCTCACAGCAACCTCCAACTCCTGGGCTCAAGCGAGTCTCTTGCCTCTGCCTCCCAAGTGGCTGGGACCACAGGCGCCCG
>CAUYTI010051999.1:0-11422 GCA_963575145.1 Galago senegalensis | reverse complement strand
AGAGCCTCAAGCTATCCCCCTGGGTAGAGTGCTATGGCATCACAGCTCACAGCAACCTCCAACTCCTGGGCTCAAGCGAGTCTCCTGCCTCAGCCTCCCAAGTAGCTGGGACCACAGGCACCTGCCACAATGCCCAGCTATTTTTTGGTTGCAGCTGTCATTGTTATTTGGCAGGCTCAGGCTGGATTCAAACCCACCACCTTAGGTGTATGTGGCTGGCGCCTTAGCCACTTGAGCCATAGGTGCCGAGCCTACTTCTTGAGTTTTTAAAATCCCTAGCTAGGAGTCACGCACAGTGGCTCACACATATAATCCTAGCACTTTGAAAGGCTGTGGTGAGAGGATCACCTAAGACTAGACGTACAAGGCTTGGTGCCTGTAGCTCAAGCGGCTAAGGCACTAGCCACATACACCTGAGCTGGCTGGTTCGAATCCAGCATGGGCCCACCAAACAATGACGGCTGCAACCAAAACATAGCCAGGTGTTGTGGCAGGCGCCTGTAGTCCCAGCTACTTGGGAGGCTGAGGCAAGAGAATCACTTAAACCCAAGAGTTGGAGGTTGCTGTGAGCTGTGATGTTGCAGCACTCTACCCAGGGCAACAGCTTGAGGCTCTGTCTCCAAAAAAAAAAAAAAAAAAAGACTAGACGTTAAAGACCAGCCTGGGCAACATAATGAGACCCCATCTCTACAAAAATTTTTTTAATTAGTCAAGTGTGGTGGTATGTTCCTGTAGTCCCAGCTATTTGGGAGGGTGAGGCAGGGGGATCACTTGAGCCCAGGAATTCCAGATTATAGTGAGCTATGTTTGGGTTTGGGCCACTGCACTCTGGCCTGGGTCATAGAGCAAGACCCTGTCTGTTAAAAAAAAAAAAAAATCCCCAATTGGGGAACCAAAGAGTCTGCTTTCTTCTGTAACAAAAACTTAAGCTATTGTTTTACTAAGGTTTTTTTTTTTTTTTAAGATACAGTCTTAACTTTTTCAGCCTCGGTAGAGTGCTGTAGTGTCACAGCTCACCGCAACTTCCAGCTCTTGGGCTTTGGCGATTCTCTTGCCTCAGCCTCCTGAGTAGCTAGGATTACAGGCACCCACCAGAATGGTTGGCTGTTTTTTTGTTGTTGTTGCAGTTTGGCTGGGGCCAGGTTTGAACCTGCTTACCCTCAGTATATGGGCAGGTGCCCTGCTCACTGAGCCACAAGTGCCACCCTGTTTTACACTAAGGTTTATGACAAAGTGATATTCTTCCTTTTTGAGCAAGTTAAAGTTATTCTTGAGTGATGGATTAATGATTTCTTGGGTGGGGTTATATGGAGAGGGTCTTGCAGTTTTCAGTGAGTAGGCCTAATTCTTTTGAGAACAGGTAAGGTAGCAGGAAACAAAAACAGAAAAAAAGACCACATATTCCTTCAGTGCTGCAAGATTGCAGTGTTCGTATGGTGCTTGTTTGTTATGTGGAAATTTTAAAAGTTCTTCTTCGTTACCAGAGTCTAAATTAGACTCATCATGGAGTCCTTTAAATTTTAAAAACCTAAGACCCTAAAAGGGCCTCAGCACAGTTTTGTAATCAAATTCATTAAATTTTAATGACTAGTTCTTGGGAAGCTGCAGGGACTCCTGATGGTTTGCCAGGGATGCAACTTAAGCTCTCCTTGCTAGCTTTCTCTGAAGCCAGAATCTCAGGAAAGCTTGGTTCCTCCCTTCTACTGTTGTGAGCTCTGCCTTAGGCACTAGAGGTGCCTGAGGAGGGAGTAAGTAGGGTGGCTCAGGCCATCAGGAGAACTTTCTCTGATATTAACTAAACATCAACTTACTGAGATTTCATATAGTAAAATGACTGCGTGCTTTTTCATGACCTTTTACTCACACACTGTATCACATTCTCACACTGTTATATCTTCTTTAAATGCTTCCTGGTTTGAATCTTACCTCTTTGGCCTTTCATTTTTTAGGACAGTGTCTTCAGCCTTTTCTTAATGTTTTTCACCATGAATTGTAGTGTGTCAAACTGGGCACGGTATCTTAGTTGAAGTTTCACCAGTTGAAAAATTGTAGGTAAGGAGTGTGTTTCTGTTTTGAAAACAAATCTGTATTGCTGTTAACATCTTTATTCTCAAAAAAAAAAAATCTTTATTCTCCCCTGCATTTATAATCCCATGCCCTTTGTGCATTTAAGAGCAAAGATGATAAAATAAAAGCTGTCCAGGTGATTTTATGTGTTTAGGTTTAGGCTCTAAATCTAGACCCTAAGGAGCTGCTATTAGCTGTTAGCAGTGGGAGTTGCAAGTTCTTGGGACAATCCATTTGCTATTAGAAACCTCACTAGTGGCTTGACTCCTGTGGCTTAAGCGGCTAAGGTGCCAGTCACATACACCAGAGCTGGCTGGTTTGAATCCATCCCAGGCCCACCAAACAACAATGAGGGCTGCAACCATAAAATGGCCGGGCATTATGGTGGGTGCCTGTAGTCCCAGCTACTTGGGAGGCGGAGGCAGGAGAATCACTTGAGCCCAGGAGTTGGAGGTTGTGATCTGTGATGCCACAGCACTCTACCCAGGGTGACAGCTTGAGGCTTTGTCTCAAAAAACAAAAAATAACTCACTAGTGAAAGGAAAGGTAAATTAGCAGTTGACTGGAATAAAAGGGCCTAATGCTAATCCATGTGCCTGATCCATAGGGCTGGAGCTGGTAGAGATTGAAAGACCTGCCCCAAGGAATAACTAGATATGTGTGGATATGCAGTTTTTATAATTTTTCTCATTCTCAAATCCATGTTTAATAACTGAGTTGTACAGTTGGTAAATCTAGTGTTATGAGCAAATAAGGGTATAATTTTTAAAATAGTATTATAGCCATAATTCTTGCTTTGAGCCATTGGTAGACTATATCAAGAAAAAGTATACATTAATATCAGCTTTGATCTTCAGATAATTTGTCTGTCTTATGAGAATGTTCCCACTTTTCTTGACATGTCTCGTAGTATAATAACATGGTAAATGTGGTATTGTAAATTAAACAGTGAACAAGATGTTATGAGGCCTTTTTGAAATCTTGTTTTTATAGCAAGTTTTAAAACACTTTTAGCCTTCAATTCTTGGTTTATATTGGGTTGAGTTTAGGTTCCTCAGTTCTGCACCACTGGCATCTTGGTCTGGATAATTCTTTGTGTCAAGGGCTGTCTGGTGCACTGTAGGATGTTTAGTAGTGTCTCTAGCCTCTGCCTATAAGATGTCAGTAGCACCTCTCCTTAATATGACAACCTGACATGTCTTCAAATGTTGCCAAATGTTCTTTGTAGGGCAAAATTGCCCCTTGTTGAAAATCAACCAGTCATTCCAGAAAAAGAGTTCCAAAATTGCTTTGAAGGGTAGACTAAGTGCTAGCGTCAGTGCTTATCTTCTAAGGCGGGGGGGTACTTCAAAGGTGACTAGTGATATTTGGCAATGAGGTATGTAGCACTTTTTCTAGGATGAATTCACAATCTTAATTGTCAGACCTCATATAAATTGCTCTTCACAGAACAGAAGTAGGTATATAATGGTCAGCATTTTAAAAAACATTATATATACTATTTTAAGCTATGCAATTAAAAGTTAGGTGCATGCTTCATAGGCCCCAGCATAGTTCTTTTTTCTCTAAATAGAATGCAGGGCTCAGGATGGTAAATCATGACAAGGTGTACTACAGAAGCCTTAAGAAAATAGCAATGGACTATCTTTTCATCTTTTTGAACTGCTGCTCTCTTCTGTGGAATAATGTAGAATTTAATTACCATTTTATATATATATTTTTTCAAGGTTTTTTTTTTTTTTTTTTTTTTGCCGTTTTTTGGCTGGGGCTGGGTTTGAACCCACCACCTCTGGCATATGGGGCCGGCACCCTACTCCTTTGAGCCGCAGGTGCTACCCTATTTTCTTTTTGAGACAGAGTCTCACTTTGTCACCCCTAGTTGAGTGCTGTGGCGTCATAGCTAACAGCAACCTCAGGCTCTTGGGTTCAAGTGATTCTCTTGCCTCAGCCTCCCAAGTAGCTGTCATAACACCTGGCTACTTTTAGAGATGGGGTCTTGCTCCAGCTCAGTCTGGTCTCAAACTCATGAACTTAACCCATCTACCTGCCTTAGCCTCCCAGAGTGCTGGGATTACAGGCGTGAGCCACTGTGCCCGGCCATAGAATATATTTTTTGATCTAAAAGTAAATAAGAGGGCAGTGCCTGTGTCTCAGTGGATAGAGCGCTGGCCCCATATACCGAGGGTGGTGGGTTCAAACCTGGACCCGGCCAAACTGCAGCAAAAAAAATAGCTGGGTGTTGTGGTGGGTGCCTGTAGTTCCAGCTACTCAGGAGGCTGAGGCAAGAGAATTGCCTAAGCCCAGGAGTTTGAGGTTGCTGTGAGCTGTGTAATGCCATGGCACTCTACGGAGGGCGATAAAGTGAAACTCTGTCTCTACCATAATAAATAAATAAATAAATAAAAGTGAAGAAGATTCAGCTTGGGAAAGAGTCACCTGCCTTAAAAGTGTGGTCAGGCAGACCACACAAGATGTCAATAGCACCTCTCCTTAATATGACAACCCGAAGTGTCTCCAAATGTTGCCAAATGTTCTTTGTAGGGTAAAATTGCCCCTGGTTAAAAATCACAGCTGCCCTGTCTGTTACTCCTCCAAGGCACTAGAAGTCTACTAGTTTTTGTCACTTTCCATTAAGTTGGAAAATTAGCATAAGGGTAACCATCTTTTCATTTTTCTCAGATTTCTGGACTGCTGAAAAGAAGGTACTTTCAGAATTGGAAATGTGAATAAAACTCCTGTGCCAGGGCTTATAAACCATCTTGAGGTATTTTTTTTCTAATTTTAAATAGACTTTATTTTTTAGAATGGTTTTACTTTCGTAGAATAATTGAGAAGACAGTATAGAGTGCCCCTGTATGAGCCTTGCACCCAAGTTCCCACTATTATTAATAGCTTACGTCAGCATGAGGCATTTGTTATAATTAATGAATTAATACTGAAGCATCATTATTCATATTAACTGAAGTTTATTCAGTTTGCCTTCTTTTCTTTTCTTTTCTTTTTTTTTTTTTTGAGACAGAGCCTCAAGCTGTCCCCCTGGGTAGAGTGCTGTGGCATTACAGCTCACAGCAACCTCCAACTCCTGTGCTCAAGCGAGTCTCTTGCCTCAGCCTCCCAAGTAGCTGGGACCACAGGCACCCGCCACAACGCCCGGCTATTTTTTCGTTGCAGCCGTCATTGTTGTTTGGCGGGCCCGGGCTGGGGATACGAACCCGCCACCTTAGGTGTACGTGGCTGGCGCCTTAGCTGGTTGAGCTATAGGTGCCGAGTCTCTTTTTTTTTTTTTTTTTTTTTTAGAGACAGAGTCTCACTGCCCTCGGTAGCAACCACAATCTCCTGGGCTTAGGCGATTCTCTTGCCTCAGCCTCCGGAGTAGCTGGGACTACAGGCACCCACCACAATGCCCAGCTATATTTTTGTTGCAGTTTGGCCGGCTTGCTCCAGTTCAGTCTGAGGGTTTGAACCCGCCACCCTCAGTATATGGGGCCAGTGCCCTACTCACTGAGCCACAGGCGCCTGGGTGTTATGGTGGGCACCTGTAGTCCCAGCTACTTGGGAGGCTAAGGCAAGAGAATCACCCTAAGCCCAGGAGTTGGAGGTTGCTATGAGCTGTGTGACAATGACAACTGCAACAACAACAAAATAGCTGGATGTTGTGTGGGTGCCTGTGATCCCAGCTACTTCAGAGGCTGAGGCAAGAGAATCACTTCAGCCCAAGAGTTTTTGAGGTTGCTGTGAGCTGTGACACCACAGCACTCTACCCAGGGTGACAGCTTGAGACTCTGTCTCAAAGAAAAAGAAAAAAGTAGCAGCTCATTGTAATACAGTAAAACCTTCATAATTGACCACCTCCTTAAGTTGATCTAGTTTTCATAGAGTGGACATGGGAATACCACATGTATCTACCAGTACAGCAGGCCTAGCCCCTTATGTTGACCACCTCCATATGTTGACCAGTTTACAGATGTTCCACTGTAATTGTCAAGAAACGAAGTCAGTATATATTTTGCATAGTAGTTGTTGCATACATTGATATATATGGACAAGAATAGAGTGTATGTTTTGATCTGCATTGTAGCTACATCTATAATATGATATGACACTTTATGACAGTGTTTTATTTTTTTTCTGTGGGATTAAATACAAAAATACATTATAGTACTTTAAGTGTTTTTTTTGTTTGTTTTTTTTTTTTTTTTGAGACAGAGCCTCAAGCTGTCCCCCTGGGTAGAGTGCCGTGGCATAGCTCACAGCAACCTCCAACTCCTGGACTCAAGCGAGCCTCCTGCCTCCGCCTCCCAAGTTGCTGGGACCACAGGTGCCTGCCACAACGCCTGGCTATTTTTTTCGGTTGCAGCCATCATTGTTGTTTGGCTGGATTCGAACCTGCCACCTCAGGTGTATGTGGCTGGCACCTTAGCCACTTGAGCCACAGGCACCGAGCCACATTAAGTGTTTTTAAAAGAAACTGACTTACCTCATTGGCTGGAATATTTTCTGTTTGTAAACTATCTATTGACTTAGCCTCCCATTGAGCAAAAGGGAAATTGCTTTTTTATAATAAATATTTTAATATTGTTATTATAAAATACTGAATGATTTTCCTTGTCAATTATTGCTCATGTGAGTGAATATTTGTAAAGCACAGAATGCTCAACACTATTAAAATTACATGTGTAGTTCCTTAAAGAGAACTATGTTTTATCAGTTTAAATTTCTTTTTGTTGTGATAAGTTGGTCTACCATTAGTCATCTTTTTGGATGGTAGCCATTTTGGAGGGGGTGTTAGCTGTTGGTTTCTTTTCTTTTTTTTTTTTTTTAAGAGACAGAGTCTTACTCTGTCGCCCTCGGTAGGGTGCTGTAGCGTCACAGCTCACAGCAACCTCCAGCTCTTGGGTTTAGGCGATTCTCTCTTGCCTCAGCCTCCCAAGCAGCTGGGACTATAGACACCTGCCACAATGCCTGGCTTTTTTTTTTTTTTTTTTGCAGTTTTTGGCTGGGACTGGGTTTGAACCTGCCACCTCTGGCATATGGGGATGGTGCCTTATTCCTTTGAGCCACAGGCACCACCCACCCTGCTATTTTTTTTTTTTGCAGTTTGGGCGGGGTCAAGTTTGAACCCGCCACCCTAGGTATATGGGGCCTACTTACTGAGCCACAGGCGCCGCCCTAGCTGTTGGCTTCTACTTGAAAGATGCTTTAATCTGTTTGAGGCAAGTATTTATAACCATTGGAGGGGGGGTGCTTTTCCCATCTAGCTTTGCTTCCTTTGTGTTCTAAAACAGCTAAGTTATTTATACAAGGATTCTTTCCCCCCATAGTCCCTCATCTCACACACCTTTAGCTCCCTCTTTGAATGATAAACTGGATGAGGGTTTGCTGTCTTTTTTCTTAGCTAAAGAATGACACTCATTAGGATTATCTCCTGGGAACGTCTTTGGTACCTACCACAGTGCAAAGAGCACAGACCTTGGAGAAGGCAGGCTTGGATTTGAGTCACACAATTCTGCTATATGTTCATTCTTTCAGTTCATTTTATTTATAAAGTGGAGATAATCATAACTACTTTTGAGGGCATTTTCAGTAAATGGTAGCTAATGATGGTGATAAAATTAATAGCAGCTTTGAACTCAATAGCACCTGAGGTCTCTAAAGGCTAACAAAACTAGTTAACAACTGGCAGCTCCAAAGAGCTCTTGAAGTATATGAGCCCGTGCTCTTGACATCTGAAACCTGTCTATTCTTGTTGATCCTTGTTGCTTTTTCCTCTGTCTCATAGAAAGATAACTGTATTGCCCTCTTACCTTAAAGAATTATAATTGGGGTGGGAAAACAAAACCATTTTTTGAGCCATTAGAAAAGTTGGAGTTAAAATTTTAGGTGCTGGCTCGGCGCCTATAGCTCAACCGGCTAAGGCGCCAGCCATGTACACCTAAGGTGGCGGGTTCGAATCCCCAGCCCGGACCCGCCAAACAACAATGACGGCTGCAACCAAAAAATAGCCAGACATTGTGGCGGGCACCTGTGGTCCCAGCTACTTGGGAGGCGGAGGCAAGAGACTTGCTTGAGCCCAGGAGTTGGAGGTTGCTGTGAACTGTAATGCCATGGCACTCTACCCAGGGGGACAGCTTGAGGCTCTGTCTCAAAAAAATAAAAAAAATTTTAGGTGCTTGAAAAGCTCTTTATTGAAGCCTCGTTAGCCATGAAGTGTTCTGAATGTAGCCTCTCAAATATTAAGGGATCCTTTCCTGGTAGAAAGCTGCCATCATTTCTTTAAGTAGTAGCAGATTTGATTAGTTAAGGTCATCTCTACCATTAAAATTTTTTTTTCTTTTTTTGGGAGACAGAGTCTCAGCTGGTCACCCTTGGTAGAGTGCCGTGACGTCTTAGCTCACAGCAACCTCAAACTCTAGGGTTCAAGTGATCCTCTTGCCTCAGCCTCCCAAGCAGCTGGGACTACGGGCGCCTGCCACAATGTATGCCTGGCTATTTTTTTAGAGATGGGGGTGGGGGGGGTGTCTAGCTCTGGCTCAGGCTGGTCTTGAACCTGTGAGTTCAGGCAATCCGCCTGCCTTGTCCTCCCAAGTGCTGGAATTACAGGCTTGAGTCTCCACACCCAGGCTTCTACCATTAAATTGAGTGAATTCCTTTGTTTTCCCCATTTCTCCTAATGAGTATCTGTTGAACATCATTTAACAGATATTTGAGCAGGCACCAGCTTAAGGCTCTGGAAATGCAGTGGTGAATGAGACATAGACCTTGAATAAAGCTATAGGCTTTTGTTTGGTTAGTTGGTTTTTGGTTTTATTTTTACTTTTTGTTTGGAAGTAATTTCAAACTTAACAGAAATTGCAAGAATAAAAACAGGACAAAGAACACTATATATACCCTTTACTCTAATTCACCTGCTGTTAACATTTTTCTATTTGCTTTCTAGTTTGCTCCCTGTATACACACATAGGTATGCATGTACATGTGTGTTTGTGTATACATAAACATATATAAAGTATAGATATATTTTTCCTATTTTAAAGTAAGTTGCATGCCCTCAACTCCAAAGTGCTACATCATATAATTCCTAAAAATAGGAATATTCTTGTATGTAACCACAATTCAGTAAACTTAGTAGATTCACTATACTAAAACATTAATAAAATACTTCTAATCTGTCTTCTACATTTCATTTTTGTGATTTAACCCATTGATTTCTTTTATAGCATTTTCCCCTTTTAGTATAGGATTAAATTTAGGATCAAGTATAAGATTTAGGTGTTATGGCTCTATCTCCTTTAACCTGGAACTTTTTTTTTTTTTTGCAGTTTTTGGCTGGGCCAGGTTTGAAGCCACCACCTTCAGTATATGGGGCTGGCGCCCTAACTCCTTTGAGCCACAGGTGCTGCCCTAATCTGGGACATTTTTCTAGCCTTTGTCTTAATAACATTGACATTTCTTAAAGATAATATTCCTTTTGCCCCCTTTTTCATAGGACAGTTCTCATTTAGGGTTTTCATTCCTGATTATAATATTGTAAAGCAGCGGTTCTCAACCTGTGGGTCACAACCCCTTTGGGGGTCCAATGCGAACCTTTCGCAGGGGTCACCTAAATAGATTCTGCATACCAGATATTTACATTATGATTCATAATAGTAGCAAAATTACAGTTATGAAGTAGCAATGAAAATAGTTTTATGGGACCACACCTGTGGCTCAATTGGGCAGGACGCCGGCCCCATATACTGAGGGTGGCGGGTTCACACCTGGCCCTGGCCAAACTGCAACAAAAAAATAGCCAGCTGTTGTGGCGGGCACCTGTAGTCCCAGCTACTTGGGAGGCTGAGGCAAGGGTACTGCCTAAGCCCAGGAGTTGGAGGTTGCTGTGAGCTGTGTGACGCCATAGCACTCTACTGTGGGGGACAAAGTGAAACTCTGTCTCTACAAAAAAAAAAAAAAGAAGAAAGAAAATAAAGGTTGGGGATCACCACAACATGAGGAACTGTATTAAAGGGTCATGGCATTAGGAAGGTTGAGAACCACTGTTAAAGTGATGTGTACTTCTCAGGGTATCATATCTGTAGCTGTATACAGTTCCTCTGTCCCTCTTGGGTGATGTTCATTTTGATCACTCAGTTAAGATGATGTTTGGTTTATCCATTGTATACTTAAATTTTTCTACCTTTCAACTAATAAGCTTTGAGGAGACACTTGTAAGACCATGCGTGTATCCTACTCTTCATCCAGATTATCCCTTAGGTTTAGTATCCATTGATGATACTTACTTGAAGCAGTCTATGCTATGATGGTTGCAAAATGATGATTTTCCCAGCTCCAGTGTTCCCTGCACATTGACCAGTTAGATTATACTGCAAGAAGGGGACCCTTCCTTCTGTCCTAGTTTTATTTGTATGTGTTTAGCTATTTATCATCGGTATGGGCACATGACTTCCTCTTTTCTACTGGTTTATAATTCATTACTGATGTTTATCATTTTGGTGTTCAAATTATTGCACATTGGGGCAGTGTGAACCTCTTTGACTCGACTCCCAGGTCCTTATAACATCTTAACTTCAGTACTTCCTCACTCTGTCTAATAATGACATGTTCCAGGTAGAGCTAGAGGTTTTTATATGAGAGACCTTCAGGTGCACATATGGTTTCAGTATAGTGGCTTTAGTGTTCCCGTGAGGGTAAGCACAGCCTGCTGTGGCAGCATAGTGGAGCGTCCTCTAACCTATGTAAGTGGAGGAGAGCCAGGGCTTAAGGACTAAGTGGGAGGATGTCAGTGGGAACCTCCTTAGAGGAGATGCTACCAATATTGACATGTATAGGATCAATAGGAATAAAGTAAAATATGTAATTAGACTTAACCATGCTTTAATTTCTTTTAATAGAAAATGACTGTGATGTTAGAAGACTGTTACTCTTGGAAGGCTGGTTAACATTCATTTCCTAAGAGAAACTTGACCACCATTTGCTCTGGCATGGCGCAAAGCAATCCACAACTTGATATTCAGGTTCTCCATGATCTTCGACAACGTTTCCCTGAAATTCCAGAGAGTGTGGTATCTCAGTGCATGTTACAGGTAAGTTATTTGCCACCGATAGGGATATTTTATTTATTTTTTATTAAATCATAAAGAGGTAGATCGTGTAGACATTAATGCATTTATGGAGTGCAATGTGTTGATTTCATATACAATTTGAAATGCTTACATCATACTGGTTAATATATCCCTTACCTCATTTACTAAGTTATAGTTTGTATTAGAGCTGGGTTTGTGTTGTAACTAGAACTCAGTTACATTTGTGTGTGTGTGGCATGAGGGAACATTTAGAGCAAGATTTCTCAACCTAGGCA
>CAUYTI010051994.1:0-11443 GCA_963575145.1 Galago senegalensis | reverse complement strand
CTGCAACCAAAAAATAGCCGGGCGTTGTGGCAGGCGCCTGTGTCCCAGCTACTTGGGAGGCGGAGGCAGGAGACTCGCTAGAGCCCAGGAGTTGGAGGTTGCTGTGAGCTGTAATGCCATGGCACTCTACCCAGGGGGACAGCTTGAGGCTCTGTCTCAAAAAAAAAAAAAAAAAGACTGGGAATGTCATCCTGTATAACCTCAGTACCATCACCACTTCCCGAAAAGCCAAATACGCCACCTTAGCTGATGCCTAGTCCATCTTTCCATTTCCATAAACATATCTCCAAATATCTCTGATAGCTATTTTATTTTTTACTGAATAAGAAGCCAACAAAAGATCACACTTTGCGTTTGGTTATTACGTATCTTGTCTTAACGTAGAAGAACCCCACTTTTTGTTTTACTTACATCAGCTTTTTCAGAAGTTCAGACCAATTGTCTTGTACAAACTCTAGATTTCTCTATTTTTGAACAGCCACAGTTATTTTATTTTATTTTATCTATTTATTTATTTATTTTTGAGGCAGAGTCTCACTATGTCACCCTCAGTAAAGTGCTATGGCATCACAGCTCATAGCAACCTCAAACTCTTGGGCTTAAGCTATTTTTTTGCCTCAGCCTCCCAAGTAGTGAGGACTACAGGTGTCCGTCACAATATCCGGCTATTTTTTTGTTGTAGTTGTCATTGTTGTTTAGCAGGCCTGGGCCAGGTTTGAACCCGACAGCCTCAGTGTATGTGGCCGGTGCCCAAACCACTGAGCAGGTGCTGAGCCAGCCACAGTTATTTTAAATAAGTGAATAGATGAGATTCAATGTCATTAAATATCAAAGCCAATTTGAGTTTCTGGCATCAGAGCCGATGCTTCCTCCATAAGCATGGATGAGAGTGACAGGTATTCCTGAATTAGACAGGCCTTCAGAGTTTGGGGTGTCATCGACGCTCCTGGGAACAGTGAGCTTTGAGTCAAGAGTTCCCCTAGGGGAAAGTGCTCCCTTGGGAGGGAGTTCACTGCCGGCTGTCCTCTTGAAGATGTTACAACACGGGCATTGTAAGCATTTATTGTTTTGTTCTTCAGAAAAAGATGAACACAGTAAAAATTGTAATACCAACATATACCAATCACATCTGTTACCTTGTGTATTCTATCTTGTATTTCTTTTTGTTTTATTTTTTACTGTTTTAGACAGTAAAAAAAGAGAGAGTCTCACTTTGTCACCCTGGATAGAGTGCCATGGTGTAATCATAGCTCACAGCAACCTCAAACTCTGGGGCTGAAGTGATCTTCCTGCCTCCTGAGTAGCTGACACTATAGGCACCTGCCATGGTGCCTGGCTAGTTTTTAGTAGCGACAGCTCTTGCTCAGGCTGGCCTCAAACTCCTGAGCTCAAGCAATCCATCCGCCTCGGATTCCCAGAGTGCTGGGGTTACAGGGATGAGCCAGTACCTCTTATACCTCTTGTAATTGCAGAGTCTAGTGTGACTTGAGTATTACAATTTTCATGCAATTTTTTCCTTTCTTAAAATGCATATACATTTTTTTTTGTCACCCTCTATATTTGCTAAGTATGCCTAATCTGCCCCACATGGGTGTGTGAAAGGTAAATCTACCTTGAACATCTTTAAGTTTCCTTAAAGAAACTTTGTTTCCTTAAAGTTTCCTCTTGCTGGCTCGGTGCCTGTGGCTCAAGCAGCTAAGGCGCCAGCCACATACACCTAAGGTGGCGGGTTCGAATCCCCAGCCCGGCCCGCCAAACAACAATGATGTCTGCAACCAAAAAAAAAAAAAAAGTTTCCTCTTGCTGTTTCCCTATTGATTGGGGGATGGGGGTATTAGCTAGAATTATTTATTAAAGGGCCAGAAGTCTATTTCCCTCCCCACATGTAAGCTCTTGAGCAGAAAAATTCCGCACAGTTGCCCACAGTGGTAGGAGCTAGCAAAGACTCAGCTATTGTGTCGTCCACTCTGGGTAGCTACAGTTAAGGCATAAATTTTAAGCTTAAGAGTTCAAGCGATATTGCTTGATATAATATAGGGTAAAGTTTGTGTGCAATTTTAAATCGCACACTATTTTAAATTGCACACAAAACTTATGGCCACCCTGTATCATAAATACTCATGAGTGGACAAACTCAGCATCTCATTTTCCATCTACCTCCTTCCTCAAAGACTTTGTTTCATTGAATGGGATTCAGGCTCCCAGGACTCTGCTGCTTCTGGTAAAAACCAAAGAGTTTATCTTGGAACAGCCAGACATCTGGGACCACAGATAGTCAAAAATGGGAACGTCCCAATCAGCGCAGATGGCAGGAATCTTGCAGTACTATAGACTCGTTTTCAGGTATGAGATCAGTCACAATTGAGCCAAGTTATTTTCTTTTATGAACTTTTAATGTTTGTTGGCATACTCAAGAAGTGCGGTAAAAATGGAAAAGGATTCATCAGTAGTAGTGCATCTCTGTAGCCCTACTGCTGCCTGGTAATATTGTTAATGATGGATGACTCCTGCAGGGGAGTGAGTTTTAAGGCAGAGGAAATTGAATACAAAGCCTTCTATTCCATTTTTTTGCTACAACTCAAGACATCAATTCCCCCAGCACATCCTTCCACCCTGGCCTTGCCCACTCACAGAATTTTCTCGCGAGACAGAAACTATACCTTGAAGTGAATCAGTGGTCTATATCCCCAGCTTCCTGGAAAGCAAGCATCCCTAGTTTAAGAACCAGCTTCAGCTCGGCACCTGTGGCTCAAGCAGCTAAGGCGCCAGCCACATACACCTAAGGTGGCGGGTTCGAATCCAGCCCAGGCCCACCAAACAACAATGACGGCTGCAACCAAAAAATAGCCGGGCGTTGTGGCCGGTGCCTGTGGTCCCAGCTACTTGGAAGGCAGAGGCAGGAGACTCGCTTGAGCCCAGGAGTTGGAGGTTGCTGTGAGCTGTGGTGCCATGGCACTGTACCCAGGGGGACAACTTGAGGCTCTGTCTAAAAAAAAAAAAAAAAAAAAGAACCAGCTTCATGGGTGACGCCTGTGGCTCAAAGGAGTAGGGCGCTGGCCCCATATGCCAGAGGTGGCAGGTTCAAACCCAGCCCCAGCCAAAAACTGCAAAAAAACAAAAAACCCAGCTTTATCTAAAATACCCACTCATTTCTCCAAGTCCCATCGCACAATTGTATTTTGATGGTGACACACTCACATGTCACCTTCTCCCTCTGGAACCAGGTTAATCGCATGACATTTTGGCTGCCTGGACACATTCATATTTCTGACACACACACCCCTTTCCACAGTCACATTACAGACAGGCTGGGACAGATGTGGAGTGGGTTGTGGTCAATTTCGGAGATGCTCCTTGTTTTTTGCGCTCCTTGCAGTAAAGAAACCAAATTGAGTGGGCGTGCAGGGCTGTCCCTCTGCCGACGGTGGCAGGATCTCAGCAGCCTGATGTAGCTGCCGAGGCATGGGGGTCCCGCAGCCCCTCTGCCATCCCGGACCCCCTAGAATAGAAGGCAATGTGCCACCCTAGGCAGAAAAGTGGGAGGTGTGGAGGGGACCCAAAGGAGGGGGCAGGAAAAACAAGAGACTGAAGAAGGGCAGATAGGAGGAGAGAAAGGCCAGCGATGCATCCTGCTCAGGGCAGCTCAGGGGCCACACAGCCTGTCCCTGGGGAGCACTATGGGACTCCTCCTGGGCAATCTTTCCTTCCCTGGTCAGGACTGGCTATTCCTGCTGCCCATCAGACATAGGTAGGCCAACTGGCAGGGTATGAAGATGCCTCCTCCTCCTCCTCTCCAGGCCCTATCTTTTTTTTTTTTTTTTTTTGAAGACAGAGTCTAGTTTTGTCACCCTCAGTAGAGTGCCCTGGTGTCATAGTTCACAGCAACCTCAAACTCTTGGGCTCAAGCTCAGGCTGGACTCCAACCCATGAGCTCAGGCAATTCACCTGCCTAGGCCTCCCAGAGTGCTAGAATTACTGAGATGGAGGCCCCCATCTCAGTACATTATGTGTCACCTGCCTGTCCTCCCCCCAACCCTCCCCAAGGCTCCAGGGCTGCCTGAGGACAAGCTTTTCTATTTTTAGTAGAGATGGGGTCTCACTCTTGCTCAGGCTGGTCTTGAACTCCAAAGCTCAAGGGATCCTCCCACCTCAGCGTCCCAGAGGGCTAGGATTACATCTTGTTCACTTTTTTTTTTTTTTTGAGACAGAGCCTCAAGCTGTCATCCTGGGTAGAGTGCTGTGGCATCATAGCTCACAGCAACCTCCAACTCCTGGGCTCAAGCAAGTCTCCTGCCTCCGCCTCCCAAGTAGCTAGGACCACAGGCACCCGCCACAACACCTGGCTATTTTTTGGTTGTAGCCATCATTATTGTTTGGCGGGCCCAGGCTGAATTCAAACCTGCCACCTTAGGTGTATGTGGCTGGCGCCTTAGCCACTTGAGCCACAGGCACTGAGCCAATTTCTTTTTGTTTTGTTGTTAAACAAAACAAACTGATCTACTCAAACTGGTCATTCTTTTTTTTTTTTTTTTTTTTTTTTTTGCAGTTTTTGGGCAGGGGCTAAGTTTGTACCCGCCACCTCTGGCATATGGGGCCTGCGCCCTACTCCTTTGAGACACGGACGCTGCCATCATTCTTTATTTTATTTTATTTTATTTTTGGAAACAGAGTCTCACTCTGTTTGTTGTCCTGGGTAGAGTGCCATGGCATCATAGCTCACAGCAACTTCAAACTCCTGAGTTCAAACTATCCTCTTGCCTCAGCCTCTCGAGTAGCTGGAACTATAGACACCTAGCCACTATGCTAGGTTTTTTATTCTTGGGAGAGACAGGGTCTCGCTCTTTCTCAGGTTGGTCTTGAACTCCTGAACTCAAGAGATCCTCCCACCTTGGCCTCCCAGAGTGCTGGGATTATAGGCATGAGCCCCTGCACCCGGCTTAATAAGGTATTTGGAGGGAAATATACAATACAACCTTAACATTTTCATTTGTGTAGCAAACTGAATCAGCATGCAGGTGCATTATCTATTATTAATAAGTCTTTACATTCTATCCCTTCACATTCTAAATATTTTTTCACTTCTGGGATGAAGTATTGGTGGAACCATTCCAAAAACAGAATGGCTGTCACCCACACTTTCTGATGATGCTGCAAGAACAGAGGCAGGCTGGGCAAAGGAGCTCATGCCTGATCCCGGCACTCTGGGAGGCCAAGGTGGGAGGATTGCTTGAGAGCAGGAGTTCAAGATCACGCTGAGCAAGAGCGAGATCCTGTCTCTACTAAAAATAGAAAAACTAGCCAGGAGTGGGGGGGGGGGCACTTGTAGTCCCAACTACTCAGGAGCCTGAGGCAGGAGGATCACTTGAGCTCAGGAGTTTAAGGTTGCTGTGAGCTATGATGTGCCAGGGCCCTCTACCCAGGGAGACAGAGTGAGACTCTGTCTCAAAAATAAAACAAAAAAGTATGAATTGTGTATTTCTGGGTTTCTCCATGTAATGTGTTCAGACCTCAGCTGACCTAGGTAACTAAAAACTGTAGAAAGTGAAAACCTCCAGCATGGGAGGACCACTGTATTTTTAGTAAATATGTATCGAGCAACTACTATATTGTATCCATCACTGTACCGCTCACATTTTAGCCTGGTTCATAGTAGATGTTCAGGCAAATACGTGTAGAACAAGCAAAAGATCAATGTGAGAAGTTAACAAGATTTTGTTTGTTCTTCTGAAAAGTGAGAAGCCAGGAAACATTCTGAAAATCAGTTCACGGAGAGTAAGCAAAGAGACAAACCAGAAAGGGTAATCAAAGACATTTGCCTTGTTAGAATCGGAATGCATTAATACTAATGAAAGCAGAATGCAGAGCCCTTCCGACATATTTTACACTGTTTAAAGGTAAACATTTGTGCACTGCAAGCTGCAAATGGACTGAAACTCCGATGAGGACTTTATAAGCCATCTGCTAGTCTCCTAATGAGGCTAGTAACTATCATTGTTTATAGTTAGGCACCAGGGGTCACGGGGATCTGTTATAATGAGAGCTGCAATGCATCACTGCAGAAACTGAAAGAGCCTTTTTTCACAAGGGCTAATTACAAATATAATAAAACAACATTTTTAAAAAATCTCTTGAAGTCCACAGAGAAACCTAAGTTGGCACAACAAACACAAACCAAGGTACCTGCTCTGTTTTTGTTTAGTGAATTCTGATTACCGAAGTCACATCGTATTTAATGACTAACAAAACAAGGCCACTGGTGGGTCCTTCGCTTCAGATCACTAAATCACAAGATGCTTCTTGCACCATCTGGACCGCTGAGATGTTTGCTTTGGCAATCTAGGCATCGGGTGTGCAGACTCACAGCAAGACCCACAGGCCGTGTGTGTCTCGTTCCCAGAGGGAATTTTCGGAGTTAATTTAGTATAGGTGTGGAATGGAAGAGCTCAATGGCTTAGAATTATAGAAACAAAACTAGAGGCTGAGTTTTTCTTTTCAGACTAATTGAGGGTACAAACAATTAGGTTACAATGTTTGCATTGTCAGTAACGTCCCTGTTGTAGTTGTGTCCCACCTCCAAGAGGTGTGTCTCCTACCCGTAGGTTGTGCCCATCAGGCGGAAGCTCACCAGTCCGCTGCTCTTCTCACCCATCCCCCTTCTCTCCTCCCCCCCCCCACTTGTCTTGAGTTTTTGTCTCGGGGGGGTGTGTATTAGTTCATCTACTGGCTTCATATTAGAAGTGAGTACATTGGATACTTGCTTCTCCATCTTTGTGATACTTTAAGAAGAATGTGTTTCAACTCCATCCAGGGAAACACTAAGGATGGCTAGATTTTTAAATTTTAATTGACAATGTTAGCATCCTGGAAATGTAGTCTAAGTAAATCCTGATTGCTTTGGTCTTTATGTACCGGCAGTATCTCTACTTGTCCATTGGAGGAAAAATTTGGCCTGTTGCATTGGTCAGTGACAACCAGTTCAGTTCATTTGTTATCCACAGATTCGGAAAATTTAAAGTCTCAACATAAAGGGCTTCTTTAAACCCTGAGATGTCCCCTGTGAGAAAAGGTTTTCCATTTGGTAAAATTTCCATATTAATAGTTAGACTGCAAGATAAAAAGGTCTCATGTTTGTAGAATGTTTCTCACTTATTCCAAAGCCATAAGCATGAAAAGCAAAACCATATACCACTAAGTCCTAATACACACATCCCCTGGGAAAGGATAGCCAATAAAACTTTGAAGATAGAAGGGAAAGTGGGTGAATTTTGTGCCATCTAATATTAAAATGTATTAGCTTAAATAAGGCAGTACAGGGCAGAGGCCAGAATAGAGTATAAGTTTAGTGAGGGAGGCTGGGCTCAATGGCTCTCGCCTATAGTCCCAGCACTCTGGAAGGCTGAGGCGGGTCAATTGCCTGAGCTTAGGAGTTCAAGACCAGCCTGAGCAAGCGGGAGAAATCATCTCTACCAAAAATAAAAAAACCATCCAGGTGTGGTGGCAGGCACCAGCTACTTGGGAGGCTGAAGCAGGAAGGTCACTTGAGCCCAAGAGTTTGAGGTTGCTATGAACCGTGATGCCACAGCACTATGCCCAGGGTGACAGAGTGAGACTTTGTCTCAAAACAATAAAAAATATTGGGTGGTGCCTGTGGCTCAGTGGGTAGGGCACCAGACCCATATATAGAGGGTGGCGGGTTCAAACCCGGCCCCCACCAAACTGCAACAACAAAAAAATAGCCGGGCATTGTGGTGGGTGCTTGTAGTCCCAGCTACTAGGGAGGCTGAGGCAGGAGAATCACCTAGGCCCAGGAGTAGGAGGTTGCTGTGAGCTGTGATGCCATGGCACTCTACTGAGGGCTATAAAGTGAGACTTTGTCTCAAAATAAATAAATGAATAAATAAAATTTAAAAATAACAAAAAGAAAAAGAAAGAGGGAGAGAAAGATCAATGAGAGGAACAGAAAATAAAGAAAACTCCACCCTCAGGGCTGGTTTAGTGGAGCTCCTGAAATCAGGTATATGAGAAAGCATGTGTAAAAAACATGGCATTTGAAATAAATGGAGAAAATAAAAAATTACATGATCAATAATAATAAGATGACATGTTAATTTTTTAGGGAGTGAGCATGAGATCCTCATATCACATGCCAAATAAAATCCAGAGAATTAATAAATGTAGAAAATGAAACTATGAAAGAAGTTTAAATATAGGTCAATATCTCTATGATCTCTGGGGTGGCAAGGCAGAAACGGCAGAGCAGTGTGGCTCACAGTTCACAAGTTGTCTCTAGAAATCTGTCCCGCAGCCTGCCGGCAGCTTCAGAGGAAAGCTACAAACCAATTTTTTTTTCACCTACCTGCCAAAAATTCAAATGTAAGATAAACTATGGCTTTCACAGAAATGCCATTAGAGGCTTGGTGCCCATGGTTCAAGCAGCTAAGGCGCCAGCCATATACACCCGAGCCGGCAGGTTTGAATCCAGCCCAGGCCCTCCAAACAACAATGACAATTACAACCAAAAAATAGCCAGGTGTTGTGGTGGGCGCCTGAAGTCCCAGCTACTTGGGAGGCTGAGGCAAGAGAATCGCTTAAGCTCAAGAGTTGGAGGTTGCTGTGAGCTGTGACACCAAGCACTCTACCAAGGGCAACAGCTTAAGACTCTGTCTCAAAAAAAGAAAAAGAAGTACTAGCCGGGCGTTGTGGCAGGCACCTGTAGTCCCAGCTACTCGGGAGGCTGAGGCAAGAGAATCGCCTAAGCCCAGGAGTTGGAAGTTGCTGTGAGCTGTGTGACGCTACGGCAGTCTACCGAGGGCGAGAGTGAGACTCTGTGTCTATAAAAGAAAAAAAAAAAGAGGGCAGCGCCTGTGGCTCAAAAGGGTTGGGCGCCAGTCCCATATGCCAGAGGGGACAGGTTCAAACCCAGCCCCGGTCAAAAAAAACCACAACAAGAAAAAAAAATAGAAGAAGTACTAAAAATGACGCTGGGCTCAGAGGCTGCCCATGAGCTACACACTTGCTGATGGCTCTGGAGGGAGGTGCCAGGCAGTGAACAGCGTGAACTGCCTTCCGCTTGCTTCCAAGTCGCTGGCATGGCACTGCTTGCTTTACGAGATGAGCCTTCTCATCTTTGCCCACATGTTGCATTTTCACTCCATTTCCCATAAGAGGAGTGGTAGTTCAGAATGGTTTATTGGGCATTAAAAGCAGTAATGAAGGCCGGGTCTGGTGGCTCACACCTGTAATCCTAGCACTCTGGGAGGCCAGGGCAGGAGGATCCTTAGAATGTAGGAGTTCAGGCTCGGTGCCTATAGCTCAACCGGCTAAGGCACCAGCCACGTACACCTAAGGTGGCGGGTTCGAATCCCCAGCCCGGACCTGCCAAACAACAATGATGGCTGAAACCAAAAAATAGCCGGGCATTGTGGCGGGCACCGGTGGTCCCAGCTACTTGGGAGGCAGAGGCAGGAGACTCGCTTGAGCCCAGGAGTTGGAGGTTGCTGTGAGCTAAGATGCCACAGCACTCTACCCAGGGGGACAGCTTGAGGCTCCTGTCTAAATAAAAAAAAAAAGTATAAAGAAATGAAAACTAGGCTTGGCGCCTATAGCTCAGTGCCTAGGACACCAGCCACATACACCAGAGGTCGTGGGTTGGAACCCAGCCCAGGCCTGCCAAACAACGACAACTCTAACTAAAAAAAAAAAAAAAATAGCCAGATGTTATGGCTGTAGTCCTGTAGTCCCAGCTACTTGGGAGGCTGAGGCAAGAGAATTGCTTGAGCCCAGAAGTTTGAGATTGCTGTGAGCTGTGACGCCATGGCACTCTACTGAGGGTGACATAGTGAGATTCTGTCTCCAAAAAAAAAAAGAAAGAAAGAAAGAAAGAAAAGAAAAATAAAAACTAAAGAAATGGAGAGGTCTCCAGAGAAATAGCAATTAAAAAATGACTATATCCTCAGTAATGCTCCAAGCACACTTCAGTTGTCAGTATCGGGGGGCTATAGCAAAACCAAGAACTCAGAAATACATTAGCCTTTGAGAGTTCAACTTTGAAATTCATACAAAGTAGGTCAGAGTGGAGATAAACTGTTGTCTGGGTGTGCTGGACTCATCTTTTACCTGCTTCCCATTAAAGAGCATTTCCTAGTGGAAGTGCTCGGGGGCCAGAGCTCCTTGAGGGAAGAGGCCCAATGCCTGGCACCCAGCACAGCCATGAGGAGCCCTGTTCCTGATAGAAGTATGTCTGTTCCTCGATGCCCTGACCCTGTCCTGGGCACGTGTAACTGGGCAGGCTGGGTAGCAAGGCCTCAGCCCTCTGCTTCCTTGCAGGAATTGACTACAAGACAACCACCATCCTGCTAGATGGCCGGCGTGTCAAGCTGGAACTCTGGTGAGTGGGGCAGCACTTGGGGCTGTTGGATGGGGAGTGGGAATCTGAGCGGGGAAGACGGAGTCCTGTTTATGTTTCACTTGGAATAGCCATTTAAGTAGACCTTGTGCAAACGTGGAGTAGGTTGTGTTCCATGATGCAAAGACCAGAAAGCCCAAGGAGTCTAGTTCTGGTGGGGTCCACCTTCATTTTTGCCCACAGAAGCCATTTCCATTATGGTGGGGCTGTGCCCCCTTTCCCCTTGCCTTTTACCTGCTTCCTATTAAAGAGCATTTCCTAGAACTTAATAAATTCCCTCAGGTTGGAGTTGTCCAGCCTGGCAGGATGGTCTCGAAGGGCTCTCTGGCCCCTGTGGGGGGCTTACTTCAGCAGGTGGATGGAGGTTGGCCCCCTCTGAGCCTGCCAGCTTGGTGCCAGTGGCTGTGCAGACACTGCTTCATAGCCTTCTTGGCCTGCTATGGCCACCTTCATCTGCCTTCCCCAGGATATTCACAGCAAGTTTCCCACAAGGGTCGTAGTGTGAATGCTGGAGGGTCCATGGCCATGGCTAACCTGACACCCTTCCTCCATGTGTTCCAGGGACACATCAGGCCAGGGCAGGTTCTGCACCATCTTCAGGTCCTACTCCAGGGGTGCACAGGTGAGACCAATGGCTTCTTTTGTCTTCTAAGCACATGATTCTCCTTGTTACCCTGCCAAGCTCCCCAGCATTTTGTGCCTTTCTAAGGATATTTTGACATGTCAACATCAGGTTTTCCTCAATAGCCTGTCCTTATTGGGGGAGGGGCATGCCTTCCTGGGGCCTTCTCTGAACTTGGGAGCCTTCCTTCCCCAGACCCTTGTGTGCAGGGGCTTTGGGCACAGGGGGCACCAGGGCTCCTGATGTGCCTGTGTCCAGCATCCCAGCATAGGCTGTTTTTTTTTTTTTTTTTTTGAGACAGAGCCTCAAGCTGTCCCCCTGGGTAGAGTGCCGTGGCATTACAGCTCACAGCAACCTCCAACTCCTGGGCTCTAGCGAGTCTCTTGCCTCCGCCTCCCAAGTAGCTGGGACTACAG
>CAUYTI010051993.1:0-10949 GCA_963575145.1 Galago senegalensis | reverse complement strand
TTTCTGTCTAACAAGGGTACAAGTGAACTTTTCTAGAACTAGAATGTAAATGTTTTGACACAATGACTATACAAATGACATGAAATTTATGTGAACCAGCTTGATGAAAGTATTTCAGAATGTGTGTGAAAACACTACACTGTACCCATGTTTGTATTGATGTATACAGCTATCATTTAATTAAAAAAAAATTCCAAAAAAAAAATAAATAAAAAATATATTGTATATATGTAACGTGTTCAACATGATATTTTGATATAAGTAGTGAAATAGCTATTATAGTCAAACACATTAACAAGCATGCCATCCCAGAGTTATTCACTTTTTGTGTGCATGACAAGAACACTTAAAATCTACTCCTTTAGCAATAATTCAGAGCTCAATGCACTATATGCGATGTTATCACCTATGGTTCCCATATCGTACATCAAATGGCAAGGCTGGTTTATCCTGCATAGCTGCTTCTCTGTGCCCTTTGAAGCAGATCCCCTCCCCTCATTTCCTAGCCCCTCCTTCCTCTACCCCTGATAAACACTGTTTTATTCTCCATCTCTGAATTTTACTTTGTTTTTATGTATTTGGTTGTGTGTTTGATGTTTTCACATATGAGTGAGATCATGCAGGATTTTTACTTCCATGGCTGTCTTGTGTCACAGAACACAATTTCCTCCAGATTCACCCATGTGTGGCAAATGGAACAATGTCTGCTTTTTTCTTAAGGCTGAGTAATATTCCTCTGTGTAGCTATACCACATTTGCCTTAGCCTTTTGTCTGTCAACAGACCCTTCTGTCGTTTCTACTTCTTGGCTACTGTAAACAATGGGGCTACACAGAACGTGGGGTGCAGGTACCTCTGCGGCAGTGATTTTGTTTCCTGCAGGCATATGCCCAGAAGACAGAGTGCTCAAATATATGGTAGCACTATTTTTTATTTCAAGAATCTCTACACTGTTCCCCACAGCGGGTGCACCAATCCGTATTTGCACCGACAGTGTGTCAGGGCTATGGTATTATTTTACTCTTGCCAACAGTTGTCATCTCTTGTCGTTTTGAAACCAGCCATCCTTTTAGACCAGTGGTTCTCAACCTTCCTAATGCCAGGGCCTTTTAGTACAGTTCCTGTGGGTTGCAACCCACAGCTAGAGAACCACTGTTCTAGACGAACTGTAATATAATATGTGGGGTTTGATTTGCATTTCCCTAATGATTAGTGATGTGGATGCTTTTTTTCATGCACCTGGCTAGCCATTTTTGTCTTTATTTGAGAAATGTTATTCAAGTCCTTTGCTCATTTTTATTTATTTTTCTGCTGTTGAGCTGTTTGAGTTTGAAAATGCAGATTTTCAGCTCCAGTCAACACTTACTGGATCAGAAACTTTTGGTTGTGTGGCCCAACAAGCTTTGCCTTAACAAGCTCTTTCAACAAACACTCAAGTTTGACAACCACTGTAGCTGTTTTACTCATGACGATACAGTGTGGTGTCAGGCCCATTTAAAAATTACATAAACACAAAGTTTAAGCACCTTAGAGATTGAGGCAAGCCTCATTTTTGGCATTGCATGCTAGGTGCAAAAGTATTTTGTTTTAATAATTTGGTTAACTAGAGGAGAAACAAGTGAAATGTGTAAATTTTTAAACAGGGCAAAATGGAAAGGAAAGCAGAAAGTGAGAAGGTTAGAGATATTTGGTACCAGAGAGAAATTATAAGAGGCTGTGAAGTCATTACAGCAAAACCCTAATGAAAGGTGGAAAGGTGAATTCCAGATTCGGTTTGATTTTGAGACTACATATCATTAAATGACTGATCTCGGTTATCAAGGGCAAGGCACCCGGATTTAGAAACCCACTCTAATACGAACGAGTTGTGAAAGTGTGGGAGAGTCACTTCATCTTTCTATGCCTTCAGGGTCTTAATTAATGCAGTGATAGCAAAGGCTGGTTCATGTATTGTGAAGAGCTCACCACAGTTTATGGCACATAGCCAACCTGCCCTCTCCTTGCCCCCAAATGATAGCTTCTCCTTTTAGTATAAACATAATACATTACCATAAAGGATGAGAGAATTATGAGAGATCAAGTGAAATATTATTAAATTAGTAATTAATAAATTCCAATTTCCTGATAAGTTTGACAGCTGATAATCTCTGACATTGCACATGTCCGCTTTGTGTGGGGGGGTAGAGAGGTACATCCTCATTCCTTCAAATGCATATTTTGGCTTATGATTATCTTTCAAATTTATTTTTAGAACAATTTTTGTGAAACCATACATAAGTCCAAAATTTATGTTATTTTTTAATATGAGTTCCATTGCAGAATCATTGCAGCACAGAAAGCTCAAAATATGAGCAAAGGGTTTGAAAGGGCTGTGGCGCTAAGGAATGTACAGCACCTCAGCGGTTTGAGAAATTCCGTTTTGGTGATATCAATCTTGAAAATGAGTCACGTGGGTGACTGGAGACCAGGGTGGATAATGATGAGCTGAAAGCTGTACTGGAAGCGAACCCACCTCACCTACAGATGCATCAGTAGTACGGTTTGACGTTTCTATTCCAACAATGTTGGGCCATTTGAAACAAATCAGGTAAAGAGCCTGGTAAAGAGGCAGCAGGTAAAGAGCCCGGATGAATGGGTTCCACATAAATTAAATAAACATCAGAAGAGAAACTGGCTGGAACTTTGCCCTTCTTTGGTTTTTTGCCAAAAGACAAACTAACGTGGTGAAAATGGATGCTTTTCAGCAATTACAAGCGTTCGGCACAATGGTTGGCTAAAGTGCCAAGACACAGTCCAAACATAAACATGATACATCACCATAATGATGAAAGGATTATGAGAGATCAAGTGAAATATTATTCACCTGATAACTGAAAACTGAAAGTGAATATTCATCAACAAGAGCTAACGGTGTCCAGTGGTCTGGAGCTGGGAATAGCCACTGCAGCTTCAGGACTCCTGGTCAGTTGACTACAGCAGATGTCCATTGCAACCAACTGGACAAAATGCAGAGGAAGCTTGTGACTAAGCAGCTGAGACTGGTCAATAGATAGGCCAATCTTCTTGCAGGATAATGCTAGAACCACAGGTCACACAAAATGCTACTCAAACTACAAAGGCTAGATTTGGAAAATCCCTGGCCTTGGAAATGTGCTGTCATCCTTTGTATTTACCAAATTTGCACTAACTTACTCCCACTTCTTCCAGGCTTTGGAAATCTTTATGCAAAGAAAACTATTCAATTCTCAACCAGCTGTAGAAAACACCTTTTGCAATTACCTTGTTACTCACACTCCAGGCTCTTTGCTGCTGGCACAAACAAGCTACCAATAAGATGGTAAAACTGAGTGGATAGTTTAGGCACATGCTTTGATTAATTGTACTGCTCCTTATTGTGATAAACTTTTAATTTGAATCAAACATTTTTATATTTCATGACCTAAATAATATTCTACTTAAAAATATTTTTAAATAAATATTAGTGATATCAATTTTGAAGATATTCCTTTATGATGTTCTGATGTTTGCAAACAGAAAATATACAGCAAAATTTACAAGTTTTGTGCCTGAATTATTTTGATGGTTTAAGTAAAGAGATTTTTGACTCAAATTATTCTACCTATTTCTTTTCTCCACCTGACCTCTTGTTCACCTCTCCTCATCAGTCTTTCCAATGGAAGACTTATTTGACTCCAAAGAAAGCAAGACTTAATGTATACATGAGTGATCAAAGCCAATTAAAATTGAATGTTCACAGTGACCAGAGCTGGGCTTTTAGTCTTTCTCTACCTCCATAAGGTCTCTATCTCCAGTGGGTTTAAATACTTATTAAGTAAAGAACAGAATAGGACTTGCTAGTCGTTCTCTGCCTCCAATGGACCTAGAGATTCATTAGGCAAAGAATAGGACTCCAGTGTTTCTTACGGTTCTGTGGAGCCTTCCCTCCAGATTGTGGAAGACACACACAGCAGATAACCCTCTGACTTCTTAGGAGGCTTCCAGCAGGTGAGATTTGATATTTTACACCACATCAGGAATTACTGGCTTATGGGTGACCTGCCCACCACCTCCTGAGCTGTACATATATCACTTCCTGAATGGAGCCAGAATGTTCATCAAGCAGAACTTAACTGCATGTAAGGGAACTCCTTTACCGTAACTTGTGGCTGTCATCTGTGTGCAAGTGTTTTAATAAATCCTGCTACTAACTCCACTCAGCCTGGTTCTTAGCTGTGTTTTCCATCTGACATGAGCATCCGCACATTTAACCCTGGCTACTTTTTATTAAAATAATTATTACATCTTTTTCATATATGAGTAAACTATGGCAATAGGGTATTCAGTAAGTCTCCAAAAGAGAGCTAGTATAGAGAATTCTGGGTTGTGTTATGAAATCAGGCAGTTAAACTCTGAAGTCTGTGTATTTAACCACTGGGCCGTGATTCAAGCCACTTGAAGGAAGATTGTTTACAAAGTAATATTGATTCATAGCCATAACAGTAATTCAAATATTGACATAACATGCAGGACATCTGTTCAAATTTAGATTACGGATCACACAGATATAGTCCAGAACGCCATAGATGCTGAGATTAGACCCGGCTAGCTGAGTATTCAAACGGTGGCATCTTCTCTTAAAGCATTAATGTAAGTTCTCTTTCTATTACAAAGATAAAAATCTCCTTTCTCTCTTCATCCTGACTGCTCAGTTCTATATTTAATTTCCACATGTAATTTCTGAGGATCTGAAAAACGTTAACCTCTTATTTTTAACTAAGGGGCTGGGAAGAACTTATGTTACACATCTTTTCTCTGATCATTAATTTCACGTAATGGAATAAATATAGTAACGCAAAACCTGTTCAATTCAAAGACAGGCACTTCTTAAAGAAAAGGTTGAGAGGAACATTTTGATATAACAGTTACTTCTTTCCTTAGGATCTGAGAACTAGAACATTCACCACCGTCAGCACTTTTCCCCACATGGCCTGGCTAATTCCCACCTTTCAATATTTATGTCAAAGGACATTTCAGAGCCTTCTTATACACTAAATTTAAATTTTAAAAGAATCTTTAAAAGGAGAAAGACTCCCGCACGCTGACAGATGGAAATGAATATACAAAGACCTCCTTTTGTTCTCAACTGAGACAGAATTGCCCTGATTTCTCTACCTCTTAAGTAACACTAACTTTTAATGTAAGTTTTGTTAGGATGCCTGTTTTCATAAATTAGCCCTTCTAAGTGACAGTAACAGTAATTGGAAATTTAGCAAGTTCCTTTTTACTAAGGTTCGGTGGTGTTTTAATTAAGAAAGTACCATGAAAAATTGTTAGTTTAAAAATTGTCAACCGTAAGCTGTGTAAGCCCTAATATAATAGGGTGCTCTTCACACAGCATAAATATCATTCATATAAACAAATATTTAATTCTCCTAAGAGTGCACAAAATCTCTAATAATGTAACGGAATCGGTGAATATTTTGAGGTCTAGTTTGGTCATATTTTTAGGTAGTTGACGAGTTTATCATAGCTGTGTGAGTACATTAATTTCAGTTTCCTCCAAGAAGAGTTTGGAAATAAATACTGAGAACTATTAGAAAATAAGGACAAACGGCAGTGGGTATGTTCCATTAAACAGCTGCGGGGACTGGAATTAGGTGATGAAAAATGCTTAACTTGCTGAACGTATGAAGATTTTAAAAGGAAAATAAAACAGTACTTCTAAAATTCAAATCTTAAAAAAAAAAGTCCCTATTGTAAATATCTTCTCATTTGCCTTATTGTTGTTCGTGCATTTATTCTTGGGTGGGTGCTCCTGGGAGGACAAGAATAGGCAGAAGTACATATTGCCTATGTGAACTCTGTTATTTCTCCTTTTGAATATTTTTGTGGCCAGTCTCCAGCATAACTGCGACCAGCAGGGGGTTCCATTTGAGTTTATTTATTTCCTCAATGCATATTTATTTCGTGGAGAGATGAACAGGGCCTGACAAATTCTTCCTCAGCTTTATGCTTTCCTGGGGTCTGGGATTTTCTTTAAAGGGAACAATCCTCAGAGAACTATGAGAAAGAATCATATCTGCGGGCTCCAGAGGTTCTTCTATATTATAACTCTATGTTCCTGATGGGAAAACAAAACTGTCTGCTTTCAGACTTTCTAGGTTCTCGATTGAAAATCTTCTATCCCGCACAATGTTCAGCCTTCAACATACTGTAGTCAGAATTTTCAATATGACTGATACATTTTTGTGAGGTTGTAGCACAACATTTCATTGTATTCTGTGGTATATATCAATATTTATAAGTATCTTACCTAGTTAATACAGTATGTATAATAAGAATAATAAAGTGTTTTGAGAAAAATGTCTATACATAGCCAGCATTGCATCAAGTTTTATGAACCTCTGATGAGCTGTGATTGAACTATATGAGGGACAGATTAAAAACAGATCCCTGTTGTGTCTCTGGTACTAATATGCCTCCTTTTCCTTGGGAAATAACTACAGCTATGGCATTCTTTGCGGATGCCTTTCTCTTTGTTTGCACAGTATTGAAAGATAGAAACTAAAGTGATACTCAAGCTACAACAGTGGGTAAAACCAGGATGTTACATGTTACATCTGTGTATACTTCTGAGAACATTTAGATGATGTGCTATTCTTCACATGGAAAGGAGATTGTTCTAGTTGACCTTTAGTATTTTCTTCATTGGAAAAATAATGAATACTTTTAATTCTTCCTTCACAAGTCCTTGAAGATGCAACTGCATCATAACTTTGTTGCCTTGGTTACGTCTAAACCAGGTGCAGTCTTTGGTCATGAAATGAAAGTTAACTGCCTCGCACGACAGGTGCTTCTGTGACTGGGATTATGGTCACTCTCACCTGAACATTTCTCTAACCCGTCAACAAAAAGGACTTCCCTGTATTAGTATGCATGTGTGTGTGTAGGTATTTTTCCTAGCCTAATGCAGTAGGCACACTTATAATCATCCAAAACAGAGGACACAGGCGAATGATGAGATCAGCAATGTACTCAGGGAAAGTAATAAAGGAAACTCTCTGTCTGCTCTGCTACTGTTTTCATTTATTATTTAGTTGGAAAATAAGATAATAAATTTACCACGCAAGGTCTGCTAATTAAGTTTGTGAACTTGCCACCGAGCATTTTTTCAGAGCTCTGTCCAAACAGCTCAAGAAAGTTTCGTAACTTTGGTCTATCAATGTCTCACAGCTGTCTCTGGGTCAGCCTGCAGTGCTGTCTTGCTGAGTGGTGTTCATTATCATTGTGTGTTTTTGTGTGATGCTGCAAGAATGGCAGAGTTTGAACTAGAGCAATGAACAATCATTACATTTCTTGTTAAACTTCATAAGCGTGGAAGTGAAATCAGGGACATTTTAGTCCACATTTATGGTGATAATACCATGAAGAATATGCCAATGTACAAATGGATTAAATGTTTTTCCAAGAGGAGAAAAAGTGTGAAAGGTCAGAGTGCCAGTACCAGTGATGAAAACACGCAAAAATGTATCAGATTGTGCATCAGTATTGTCAGCTGATGGGAGAAGCATAGCAGAGCAGGTAAACATTGGTAAAGAAACAGAAAAATCATAACTGAAATTCTTGGCTTGAGAAAGTGTATGCAAAAATGGTCTCGAAGAGTTCATCGATGAACAAAAACAAAGGAGAGGTGAAGTTTGCTAAGATCTTTTGGAGAGCCAAAATGTTGCTTGGGGCTGTACTATCTCTGTATAAGTGGACTAATATGACCCTGAAAAAAAGCATCAAAGGGCAAAATGGAAGCCGGCCAAATCTCTAGACCAAAATGTTTCCATCAGTTCAAATCAAGAGTCAAAACAATGTTGCTAACCGTTTTTGGTATCAGAGAGATCGTCCATTATGAACTTGTACCAACTTCACAGTTAACAAAGTTTACTATTTGGAAGTGCTGAAAAAGACAGACAAAACCAACCTAAACTTCTCTCCAATGACTTAGGGCTTTTGCACCCCAACAATGCACCAGTTCACACAACACTCTCTGTGAGGGAGTTTTTAGCCAGTAAACAAATAACTGTGTTGGGAATACCTGCCCTGCTCAACATGACTGGGTCTCCATTGACTTTTTTCTTTATCCAAAGATAAAGGAAATATTGAGAAGAAAAAGGAAGCCATTTTGATCACAACATAAAGGGTAATATGATGACAGCATTTAAGGACATACCTGAAGGAATTTCAAAATTGCTTTGAAGAGTGGATGAGGTGTTGGTGTCAGCACATGGCTCCCCAAGGGGAGTACTTTGGAGATGACCATGGTGATATGCTGCACTGAGGTCTCTGGCAACTTTTCGAGGATGTTGGCAAACTTAATCATCAGATCTTATTTGAGCAGCCTTTTTAAGCCTGTGTGTTCTATCTTTTCCAATCCAATGGTATTAATTACATTTGTTATTAAGTCTGTACCTAGGCTGTCCTGCTGTATTTTAATAAATTGGTATGTGCTATGTCTCAAAGAGCATCTTCAATTCATGTATTGCTTCTACTAAAATATAGGGAAAAAAGAATATAAATGTCGCTATTGACTAGACGAATTTTATTTATATGAGTATGAGAAATTGAAAAACTTACTCTGTTCTAGCAATGACTTTCACCATGTCATATTTTCATGAAAGAAGAGGCAGAAAAAAAGAATGCCCCTTGTGCCTCTTAGATTTTACACTTAAAGATAGCTTAATTGAATGTATTTTGTGACTATAACTTGAAAATTTTGAGACTTAATGATGCACTGTCTTTGAAAGATTTTTTTCTTCTATTATTATGGTAAGAATCTATAGGGAAAATTAAGATATAAAACACATATATTGAGTTTTGAGCTTTTTGGGCATCTTAGCTTTTAGTATATTTTCTACTTCTTGGTTTACGAATTTAAAGATGAGTTAATTTGGTGCTGTGTTCAAAGGAAAACTACATTCTTTCTGCCAAAGTCAAAAATTACTTAAAATTTTGTTCGATTTCAGTGTTGGCCATGCTAACTACCGGTGGCTTAGTGATTTATTAATTGGGTAAAATTCATCTTCTAGTGTTTAATAAGGTTTAGATTCATGCTAGAAATATATTTTAAAGGTTCTATATGAATAAATCTTTGGCGTTTAATTGGTTGCAAATGATAAATAATTTGCACGGTATTTAATATCTATAAGTTGGTACAACACTGAAGATAAAACATGCTGTATTGACTCATCATAATAGTGAAGTTTCAAAGTTTTAAATTCTGAAATATTAAAATATACTTATAGTGATATCATTTTTACTATAGAGGTAAATTTTCATGAACAGATGTTTTGCTATTTGTAAAGATACTGACCAATAATTTATATAAATAGTACTTAGTAGTTTCCAGTTGCTGCCCTGGAAAATGATTACTCACTTGGTTAGTGATAATAAAAATGTGTCATTCATCATGGTTAAAGCTATTGAACTATTGAGAACACAGTCCTATATTGAGATGCCACCCTTCCGTGGCAAATCAAAAAATGTCATACATAATAACTCATGTACACATTCTATTACAGTTAATGTGCCTAGGCATCAAATATTTACCCTAGGATTAAGTCTAGTATAAAATAGAATGTATATAAATAAACAAATATTTTCAATTGTTTCTTAGTGTACTACTTCGCTGAACAAAAGTTAAATGTGAGGATCACGGTTCCCAGAGCTGCTGCTGGTACTACTTAGAGAATGTTTCCAGCAAACGGATAAAGTGTTGAAGTAATATTTGACAACAATTCCTTGGAAATATGTGAATTTACTCTAAATATAAATTGGAAATATTTTCTCTCAGAATTATAGATCTTCTGTTTTATGTTAAAGTACATTAAACAGTAATATAGCTGAAAATTTAAAGGGGTTATTTATTCCCAAAATGTGGGTTAGGCAACATTGGTTCTATAAAATATCAATAATGGATGTTTCATTTAAAAAAAAATTGTGGGACAAGTATAATTAGAAACACTAACAATTGGTCTTCAGGAGACAGGGAGAGGAATGACAGTTACCAGATACTAAGAAGGGTAGCCAGAGGAGGGCAAAAATTGGGGACGGTTAATGGGTGCTGAAATATAGTTAGGTAGGTAGAATGAAGGAGCAATAGTTCAGAGCACAACAAAGTGACTATCATCAAAAATAAGTTAGGGTATACGTTCAACTAATTAAATCAAACATTCTTAAAGAGATTTTTATAACTTTTAAAAAAGCCTTATGAATTTCAAAGAGATGACCACATGGTTGAAGCTTTCCTTGATTTATTTATAGGACCAGTGAGCCAGCTCAAAGTGCAAGTTACCAGGGAGAGGAAAGTAAGACCATGAACTTTGGAACTACATTTCCTGGGGAAAAATCCAGCTGTGCTATTGTTCAAATTTGTGTCTTTGTCTAAATAGTTCCAACTCTCTCTCAATCTCCCCACCTATAATTAGTAAAAAACACTCTTACATAAAATAAACTACCACATGAGACTTTAATGAAGACTTAAAACCAGTATTTTGTAGCTTGAAAGGAGTATCTGGCACATAAAAATGCCCTTTCATAGTGAGCTGTTATCTCCATGATTCCTCAGAGCACCTCTCAAGAGCAGCCTTCCATAGGAAAGTGCAGTTTTAGCATATTTCCTTACTATCCTCTTCAATATTTTCTTTTTCCTTTTTCTTTTTATTGAATGGTAACTGTGTACATTAATGCACTTTTGGGGTACAGTGTGGTGTTTTCACAAACAATCCAAACACTTCCATCAAACTAGTTAACATAGCCTTCATGTAATTTTCTTAGTTATTGTGTTAAAACGTTCATATTCTGCTCATAGAAAGATTCACTTATACCCTTGTAAGATGAACCACAGAAGTGATCCCTCCAATCTCCCTTCCTCTACCCATTCTCCCCTCCCTCCCGCTTCCC